>SCLF01093466.1:0-19326 GCA_004367975.1 Mesochordaeus erythrocephalus
TTTCCCAAAAAATTGTAACTAACTGGGGGTTTTGTAACTAACTGGGGGGTAACTAACTGGGGGTAGGGACTGTACTTAAATAAAGGCTAAAATAATTAGTTCCACGAGTGTGTTAAACCGCGCGGGTTAAATAAATATAAAACTACAGAAGCCGACTAGGCTATGGAATAAAGTTTATACAACGTAAAACTAACTGAAAACTAGACGTTGGTTATAGCGTGTATTAAGTACATTTTGATTTTGCTGGTTAGTAAAGTTCACTTAGAGAATATTGTCGTACCGTTCGTAAATGAAAATGCCCAAAGTGATGTTATGAATTACTTTACAATCATTTTCTGCTTAAATATTCGCACGTATATGCACATATAATTATTTTGCATAATGGGCTGCCGTACAATTTTTTATTTAACCCTTCATGTATTTAAGTGGTAGAAGACGTGGTATATGCTACAGTAACCTCATTAATGTGTTCATAATCCTTGTCAACGATAGGCATACAAATGTTCTCAAGGAAACGTTTTAGGTCGGTAGAATTTTTCCTGAACTTACGTTAAGTCCAGTTGAATTTCGTGTCCGAATCCTACCCCGAAAACGCGTAGACCGACGTTTCTGCACAGAATTTATCGGTCATTTCTCGGAGGGGATATAATTTCTCATACCTGAACCAATACTTTTCTTGTTCAAAATGGTGTGAATAATCTAACCCCTTTTATGCATAAACATACGCTAATATATGCACGTTCGGTTATATAATCGCTTATCACACATTACTAAATAAATGTCCTTTTATGTTTGATAGATTTAACTGCTGGTATATTCAACTTCTTGAGGTCGTGATAGAAAGCTCATAATATACCAAGACCTACATTTCATTGTGCTGCGACTGGTGCTCCGTGAGTTCATTTATAGCGTGGATAAATTTTTGCGTTTGATCCCTATCAACTAAAATAAATCAATATATACGGTCATATACAAAGATTGAACTACCTTCTATGTGCGGACAAGAGTGATTATTATTTATCTTCGAGTATCTTAGCAACACATCCAGCACGTCAGATAAGTTATCTGTTTCCACATGCGTCAGGGAAGCCGACGGCTTGTCGAGTTTTCTGATATTTAGATAAAAACCTTTCGGCCTAGATGGCGCCGAAGCTAAAATGCTATTATCTTTATTAGCGGATGAAATATTTATTGGCATTCCCCCATCGACTAATACATAATTTCTAGTCCATGAGCATTTCCATCCAGATGATTTTGTCAATTTGGAGCCAATGGCTGTCTGAAGTCGGCGAACATGTTGAAACCATAATTGCTTTTCAAGAGGTACTGGACCGAGCTGACATCTGCTGCGACGATTAATAACGGTTGATATCATTGTTGATGAAAATGGGGAGGCTATATGACTGCCTGACATTAGAAACATTTTTCTAAATTCATAATTAGAAAACCGAATTTCCGGAGCAAGGTAATTGAAAACCGGATAAATGCACAAATCTCAACATTATGAAGAATCAATTAGCTACACTATGATACTGACAGAGTTTACATTTTACTATGAAATGTAACTTGGTGAGGTTACAGCATTTTATTCCTAGGCCAATGAAATTATATATACAGACATATTTCTTACTTTGTAGTTGGTTGACAACCAACAGATGACTCGAAACGCGATCCTTTAACCGAATTGGATAGCTTTGATTCAAATAGAATATCGGTTCGAGTTGACTCCTGTAGGGGTTCTTCGCATTTCTCACCAAACAAAGAGTATTTCATATCCTTAAATATTAACTTTTTTAGGGTTAGCCAATGTAACAAGCCGTATATTAGTGTTACCTCCTGTAAACGTTATACAGTTCCCCGCCGAAATAAGGCGGGGAACTGTATATATGTTTAACATTTAAAGATTTTTATGCCCTCGAGAAAATAAATCTATTGATCGAAATGAAGTGTGTGGTTTTCGAGCCCGTGTATTAGAATAGACACTCGAGAAATATTACTTACCCAATAAACCTCAAATGTTAAAATAAACTTTTTCACGCTATAAATAATTCTGACTTATTATAGGGGATGCGCAAACAAGAGGGTGGACCGTATCATATGGTGTCAGCGCATCCTCTGAAACATGGATCGAATCATTCGAAAAAAAAGTGAACCAAGCAGAACCAGAAGTGAATACCAACACAAAATATAAGTATGATCTTATTATTATTGAAATTTACATGGGCATTTGCATTTATTATTGGGACAACGGGTATTCTTTCTTTATCGAAACAAAAACACAAGCCGGCCCAACATATGAAGAGGAATTCACCAAAGCTGTCAAGATCAAATTAGACACACACATTTTCAGACCGCTCGAAAGCAAAGATATCTCGACATGCGTAGACCTTCAAAATTACATCGAAACAAAATATTCGGCGTAGCTTGCGAACTACCAGTATTTATCAAGATGTTGGAATGACAGCAAGAAGGAGCAAGAATAACGGACAGCCAATCATGAAGTATATCAAGCTTCCCAAAGCAATATCTGCGGCTTCAGAAGATGTGAAGACCGACCACAAAGAAGCCATTCAACAAGAAGTGCTAATAGTTGGCGAGATGCTTTCGCTATGATAGGTGGCATGTTACTTGCACAGTAGACTAAAAACGCAAATCAGAAACTATACACGCAGATGTCTGCGAAGATCGATAAGAAATATACCGCAATCGAGGTTGGAAGAAAAGCAGATTCCCATATTGATAAAGAAGCCGTTTCCGACAAATCAGATGTGACGGAAACGGTGGCCATGCCTGCACAATACACGAACCGCCAACCGTTTAGCAACAACAATACTCGGTTTTACAACCGAAATAGTAACGACAGCCGGCAGAACAATAAAGGAAACTGACAAAACAATACGAATAGGAATAATTCGAGACAGTACTCGAACAGAAAAGTTGCTTACCAGGGAACTAATTAAAAAAAGTGCGACGACCATTACGCTTACATACGCTGTACACTTTCAACAAACAATATTGAGTTCTCACAGATCGCCATGGTTGGCACGGGTTGTACCGATGCAACTCTTCTTTTCCAATCAAACGCAATTATACAAGGATTAAGTGGAATTCGTATAGAAGCTGCAGGGGGACTAAATACAACAGTTTGTATACAAGGCGAAAAGTTCCGTAACGAATCATCCCACTGTTAAATCAGACGAGGTTTACAATATAAATAAGTCCATCAAGCTTGTTCGATTGTATAACAATGGTAAACACCAAACGGTAAACAGAGACGACTCTGCCGAGAAAACCCACGGCAGATGTCAACCAATTTCCGTTGAACCCCTTCCGAGTTGTCCAATAGGACGGAAGATATTAAATGGTTGAAGGACGTACTAAAAATCAACGTCCATGCCCACGGAAATAAAATGGAATTGAAACAGTTTTTAGATGTATTGATAGCATCATCCGCTATCTTTAGACAATAATGCAAGCCACTAGTACCTTCCTAACAAAGTATAAGATCGAGAGAAAGCTGTTGATACGGATACTAGACAATGATGTCATCGAATTCTGGCACGATCCAAAAGGGTTCAATTAGCCGATATGAGCAGTTATTAGGAAGAACAAGACAATTCGTGTCTGTTCAAATTTCAAAAACACACTTAATAAAGTTCTAATAGATCCCCTCGCATCAACGATTTATTTACGACAATAAGACGTCTAAATAAATATTTGGTGCCGTACGAAAATTCAACGTGAGGTTAAACGGTGAAAAAATGTGTATTCATCGAACCTCAAGCCGAATTTATTGATCTGGAATATGTTGTCGACATACTGGCAATCAATATTCCCACTAACAACAGGAGGCTACATCTTATCTATAATCGATTCATTTTCGAAATATTATATTGCAGTCCCCATAACAAAATAACGTGATATAGATGCTGCATATGCGTTAGAGAAATTCATACACAAATACCCCACGATCCCAAAAATATTATCGTGTGATCGAGCCTATAGACCATAGAGAAGTCGTTTAGTGGAGACAGCATACCGGACTTTACCAAACGCCAAAGTAATGGATATACGTTATCGAATCTGTTGTATCAAATATGCACCAATGAATTTATGGGAGAGCCCCCCAACTTGGGTTACCAGAGGTACCTAATCCAAATATAACCGGACAAAATATATCGTCATACTCCATGCAAAGCAGCCGACAATGTCCTCATGAAGGAATTGATCCAAACGTTTGCAGATCCCCTTGTGGCTGGAGACAAATTCTTACTTTTCAGAGAACAATCCGCTGAAGCGAAGACAACAAAACTACAGTGGCTACACGGTTATAAAGTTTGAAAAACGGTATGGTGTACCAGTTGTTAAACGTGAAAAGTGGACAAACCGATTGGGAGAAATAATCTCCCGCAGTCATCACTTAGATGATGAGCTACATATTTTCAGGAACTTTTTGTTCCTGAGTCGAAATCAGTGACTAAGAGGGGAAGTCCGACATTAGTCACCATGTGGGGAAAACCAACAAATATCTTATTGGAAGCACCGATACGGTCGTCGTCTCGAGTAAGGAGGCAGTCGGATCTACTGCACTATAAGAATATTTCCCAACAGGACTAACAACTTTCCGTGCATCAAATGTCCCAAAATCTACTGCCAGACTGGGACCCGAAAATGTTGTTGTTTGAAATTTATAATAATTATCTTCATTATGGAGTTTCTGCGACTGATGATAAGTGCCCGGACACAGCGAGCGACAAGAGCGATGAAGAAACATTATATATTAAACAACTGTTACAGCTCGCCGTATGTTACGCCCAAAAATATAGGGGGCACTAATTTGGCAGACCAAAAGCGTTTTCTCGCTTTCATTATTCAGTTATTTATAAAATTTAACTGCAGTTATTTCAGCGGTCGGACCTCTTTTGCTTTTGTATCTTTTCCGTTATAGACAAAAAATAGCGGTATATATTTGTATTGAATATTGAATATACACTGAAGCAGTGTCGTTTTGTTTTTTGCAGGAATCCAACGGTTTGCTAACTGCAACTCCGTTGCGTATCATTGTTGGAATAGAAAAAAGGATGATCTTACCTTGTAAAAAACATTTTTTATTAAATATATACCGAAGTAGTCCCCAGTTTTTTCAGAAATCCAACGGTTTGCTAACTAGAACTCCAACTATTCTAACCGTGGGAACTCATTTTTAATTTATTGTTTTTCTTTGGGTATCATTGTTGCCATAGAAAAAAACATACATTTTTATATTGTTTACAAGTATTTTTTATTGAATATATAGTAGAGCTGTCGAAATTCGGGATATATAACCAATTTTAGGGTTCATAACATTGTTTACGCTTTTTAGTATACCGGATTTTCCAATACCTATAAAAAAACTAATTCTCGACGAATTGATGAATTATTGTTTATAATACAGAGCTATATTTACACTACCTACGGTATCCTATTAGGGGTGTGTTTAGAAACGAATAGGAAACAAATAATAACTAAATAATTACTAATAATAAATATGTTATTAAGCTAGGTACACTGAACTGTTTGGATTTCTAGACATATTTTTTGACCGAGACAATTGCATTTGAATCAAATTTCGCGTGTATAACCGTTACAATATAAATTTTCGTACTTTATCGGTAACAATATTAATATATAACCGTTAAATACCTAAATAGCATAGCTTCCGTCGTTCAAAATTTCAACGGGAAATATTGTCCCATTTTGACCTTAGAAGAGAAGAGCGGCGGACATTTGTTCCCTAAACGGTATCCACAGGAAATTTCGCTCGCGGTATCCACTGGTTAACCCAGCATAATTGGGTTGGTTAAATTAACCCTAATATTTTGTGTTTAAGATTCTAATTGCGCGTAACCCTAACCTTAGTAGTTAAATCTTATCGTTCGCCCTTAATCTTTGTGGTAGGGGAGTCTGTGCTGTCCCATATTTTTAGCGTGGAAATACTGACACATATTTTATCTGTAACCAAATAAAATACCCGAAAAAGCCAAATATAATAAAACTGACATATTATTATTGAACTCCATGACGAAAAATTAATCCGGGCATATAAATGGATAATTTGTTTATATAAAGATAGTTATGGTACCTTTTCTTCAGCCGAAAATAGTGGACAAATATGTGTGCTTCCAGAGTTGTGATTTTTAACAAAAATGAAATGAAGAAATGGACGTCCAAGTCGCACGTGGAAGACAATAATATTATTTGTGGTCTTTACATATAGGTCCTTGCCTGTATTCCCAAAATTATAGCAAAACTGCAATTGCAAATCCGGGTTAAAACATGCCTGCACGAAGGTAATCAAATTTAGCTTAATAAAATTCGACACAAAACATTATAAGTGCTCAATTTATATAACATGATCAGTACTAAATATAACTCATACTTAGAGTTCAGATCATGAGTTATTTCCATGACATTTTAGGTTATCAGTTTAGTTATTTTGAATAATTAGCTAAGTAACAGTTTCAACAGAACAGGTTAATTAGTATGGGTTTCTCAATGATATCACGATTAAATCTTATCTCCTTCGTAGTACCTATGGATTTTTGCTTCCGGAGATATTTGGCTAACGAATAATTCGCTTTAACCAGTAGATACCACACCTGGCCCTTTTGGGCTAGTGCGTTTCTCTTTCTCATGTTTTTCGAAAGCCATTCATTATATCTCTTTAAAATTTTGCATAATTCAATATTTACCCATTGCCGACCTAATGGTTTGTCTCTGTTGTACAAAGTCATATTTTACTTTTAATTACCATTTTCTCTACCGTAAATGATTTTTTTGAACTAAAAAACCCTGCACCATTCAATGTTAGCGGTGTATCCAATGCAACAAACAAATTAAGTTCTAAGTACTTTAAGTAATATAATACGCCAAAAACTTCTCCCGCCCTATCTTTCAAATTTCGACGGCTTATGACTTATCATGTATCTTTCAAATTTCGACGGCTTATGACTTATCATGAAAATCAGTGAATATCTTAAAATACATATTTCACCGTTAGAAAGCTAAGGCTTTGTTGCATGTATTAAACTTGGGAACGACATCAATACAGCTCCAGGTGCGAGATTTCAAACATTTGTAATTTTGCATGGAGCCATCGTGGGCACAGATTGATGCCAGATGTGAGAAGTTAAGAACGTCAAAAGATTGATCTATAAGCTGAATTATCTCTATCGTGAAAATACTTGTTTAAATATCCTTTGTCCCTGACGTCTTAATACTTAACCCTCTTGCAAAGAATCGAATATGTGCGCTAAGCTATATTGACTACTCTGTTTAAACTCAATTATGAAGCGATTGGAGACCTTTCGTGTCTTTAATTCATATAAATATATGTATCCTTGTCCCATGGACATTATATTAATATTACATGATCGCACTGTTCCGCAGAATGAAATATAGCGTTTATTACACTTTCTTAAACGGCTTAAAAGACATGGATTTTATTATTACAAAGTATTACGACACAGGATAGCGTAGCACTTTCGGAGTAACCAAACTCATCAATAATGGAAAATCCCAGATCCTTAAATAGTCTGAAAAGCGTCTTGGCCAATGTTTAGACGCAGACAGTGTTGGGCTATTTTTATTGGATGATAAATACGTTCAAATTATTATTATTATTCAAATAAACCAACTACGCCTACCTCAAAACTTATCTCTGAAGCAACCTTTTGGATAGTTATGATCAACAACATTCTACGTCTCAAGCTTCCATCTCCAGAATATATACTTTCCGGTGCATTATACTATTTAAAGTACTTATTTTTTCTATTACATTGCATACACGGCTAAAATTTAATGGTTCAAACTATTAAAGGATAAACATGACTTTGTACAGCCCTCTATTTGGCCGCTATTCTGCCCAAACCATTAAAGACATTTTCTACAGAGACATACCGTTAGGTCGGCAATGGATAAATCTTTAATCGTGCAATACTTCAAAAATATTCGAGAGAAATGAGAAAGTGACGCCTTGCCGGAAAATATCAAAAATCATAAATTGCTTTAACCAGGGGGACCCCGAGCGACATTTCCTGGAGATACCCTTTCGGGAAAAATGTCCCCGCTCTTCTTTTCCATCTCAATTCAAGAAGGAACTGTGAAATTTTCAACAAAATGCTACAATCATTGCCATGAATCTGAAGCTGCTGGAAAAATAAGTGGCCAACCATAGAATCACTAAGGTGCTATCAGGGTTGGAAAAATCCAGTTATAAATTCACGGGTTTCGTCAGCGGTGTGGATTTTCGTGAGCTAATCTTTGTGTTTGACACATGGCTACAACAAGACGTGTTTTTGTTGACAATAATTATGCGAAATTATGCGAAATTATTTGCCTTATTTACACAAGGAAAAAAAATTTTCTCGCCATCTTGTGGATTTTTCACAAGGCAAAATTTCAGATATGAATTTGTTACAGTTACATGAGATAAATACAGATAAATGTGTTCCTGCTATTCAGGAATAATTTTGCAGAAACAGCGGATGAAAAGTGTTTTTCTTGGTGCAATCGCACTAACATGTGAGTTAACTCTTTAACTTACTTCTTGCCGTGTTTCCGCTGTTTCTTCTTGGTGTCCGTTTAGATTTCTGTCAGCAGTTGTTCCGCCGATGGGTCGTTTCCCATCAACTCTCGTTGTTGGATCTGATTCATTTTCAGCCTCAGTCGTTCCCAACTCAGACGGGTTTCGTCTTCCTGACAATCTATCCCCTGGACCTCCATCGAGTCTTGGTGGGATAGTCACTTTTGCCGTTCCGAGTCTACCGATGAGTATGTTGTCGCCGACCTTATTGATATTCCGGTGTCCGATGAGCTGTCAATGGAACTTTCGCATGCTTTCTCGCTGTCTAGTTTCCCCGACGCGTCTTCGCTGGAGATATCCATGAACGATCGCAGTTTTTTGTCCGCCATTCGCTTCGTTCCTTTTTGTTTACTTTGGACGGTTGGCGGTTTCTTTGCCTTAACGCCACTTCGTCTGACGAATCACTTTCGCCTCCCTCGATCGCTTGTTGGAGCTCCTCTCTGATGGTTGATAGTCCAGAGGTTCCGGGTTCATTTTCCGCCTTTCGCTTTCTCGTGAATCGTTTACTATGAAAGAAATCATGAATATCCGTTCTACAAAATGTATATTATATCCTAGTCCCTTTTCCCTCCGAAAATGAACTACTCCTAGCCCTTATTCTTACGTATTTGGCTACTTCGGGTGAATCATACATGTTGTCTTCGGTTTTTAGATTTTCCGGTATCAACATCTTGAACACCCGCTGCTGCTGTCCAATATATATGGCGTCGTCTGGCGAATTTCCTTCAAACAACTCCCATAGTTTGTTTGATTGCTCGGCTTGCTCCAGCTGCATGTTTACCAAGGTTCCTCTCAGGTTGATGGCCTGATCGTAGAACTTTTCCGACGAATAGTTGTTCGGTTTTGATAGCATCCATCTGATGGCGTTAAAATTGTGCTTATAGTAAATCATATCTGCCAAACATTCCTCTTGGCCCTGCTCGTCTTTCGCATTCCACAACTTTACTCCGTCTTCTTCCAACATTGGTTTCCGAGTGTTGGCGAAAAAAGTGTCAATCTCCAGTTTGAATTCTGAAGCTCGTATTTTTGCCCAATCCGATTTTTGCCCGAATTGCGGCTGATTCTTCTTGATTTCCACATCAAATTTTTTCTCGAAACGGTCCACGTTCTCTGTGGCCTCCTTCCTAGCTTCTGTCATTACAGTTTCCCACGAGTCCGACTCGTTCTTGAGCTGTTTTTCAACTCTGTCATCTCCTGCTCGTACTTCTCACGTCGCTCCAACATCCATTTCATGCTTTCTTCGATTGTAACTAATCGATCTGTGGCATCGGAGTTTTTTGCTGTTTGGAGCCGAAGTACCTCGAGATTTCTTCCATCTTTCCCGCATTTTCTGCCACCACAGTTTCCAACTGCACGTAGTTAGTTTTTGTAACCATTTCCTCCGGGTTCTGTTGTTTTTTTCCGGTTTCGGAATAGACGTCCGGTTTTCCAGGGTAATTTCCCGACGTTATTCCTCTGCCATGTCCTCATCGTTGCGTTCTTCTCCCAACATCGGTGGTTGCCGTTGTTGTGGCTCGCCACCTTTATGTTGTTTTGGCATCCTCACTTATCATTCCCGCACGACGGGCCGCAAGAATATCATGGATCAGCTGGAAAATACTGGCGAAGCCAGGACGGATGACTTGGTCCATCACCTCCTGCTCGTTCATTAGCTAGTTTTGGCACAGTTTCGTTCTTCTTTTGAGCGAACATGTTTTCGTCGAGAATCACCAAGTCGGTTATCTCGGTCGTACTCTAAAATTCATGTTAGATTTGTATTCTTTTACTGTTCTATTTTTTACTAATAAGACAATTCAGTTTTATTTGGTTTCGACAGGAAGTCCCTCCGCTGTTTTCCCTCACCGTCCAGTTTTCCATATCAAAAATGTATACTGGCTCGTCTTGATTTACTACTAGTTCCTCCTTCGCATCCCGTTCCTGGGCCGGTTCCACCGAGTGCAGCACCATTAACTTTCTATTCTTACCTTTTCCTACTACTTTTCCTACTACTTTCTGATTGAAGTGAGCCAGTCCACGACCTGGGCGTCTTGGAGGATTTTCGGTTCGACTCTCAACGTAGCAAGTAAGTTGAAAATTAACTCTCTGTTCCTGAGCAGCTCTGTCACGGTAAGTAACGTGTTCAGGGAAGTTTGGATAAACTCCTTTTGTTGACTTGTTAAAATCAACTGAGGAATTTGGAGTAATCTGCAGCTGCGCCCTATTTGTCGCAAGCTGCTGTGACATTTCTTCAGTTTAGGCGTGTAGTGGCCTTGAACTTTCGGACTGTTTGCTCTATTTCCATCTCCGGGCTTTCCCATTTTTCTAACCAATCTTTTACGTTCTGTTGATTTTGGTGCTCTTCTTGCTGTTTTCTCTTTTCCACTACAGCTCTATAATACATGGGCGTATTTTTCCGACTCAAATTTCGTCTTAGTTTGGTCTGCCCATTCTTTCCTGGGTCGCTCTTGTGCCGCAGCTATGTTCCATTTCAGGTTACTTTTTGCCGCATAATGGGAAAACATCTGGTCAGATCTTGTAACGTAGTGATCTGTCTCACTCTTCTTTGGACATGGATTTTCCATGCGTATTTTTCATTTAACTGAACAATATCCTCCGTAGGGTTGTTTTCTTCAAGCAGCACATTCCAGTATTTGTGTACATTCGCCGTCTGCGGAAATTCTCTCGAGCCGTTTTGCGCTATCCAGAATCCCGACGGAATCCATGGCTGTCCTACTTGCCCGCTCGGTTCCTGTCTCCACTCCTTCCACTCCTTCCACACTATATCTCTGGTGTCCGACCCCCTTTCGGCTGCATTTTCACCGTCGTTTCGAGAATATGCTTCCAATCCATGAAATCGAAAAGATTTCTCTTCGTTTGACCCGGGCTGATTTCGCCGTTTTCACACCTTTTGCCGTGAAGTGGTGCTTCCCACGTCCTTGGTTTTCCAGTATCTGACGTTCCCTGGCATGGCTAGGGATGACCAGAAACCAAAATCTCCTACTAATGGTTGTAGAAGACTCGATTACGGGTTCAGATTGTGCGCCGTCAGAAAACTGATCTCGACATCGAGTTTATTTTCCATTCAATGAGATCTTTCTGCCTCTCGTTCTTAGCATTATTTTCTTCTACCGTCAGATCTTTCATTAGCCTTCCTTCGTTGTCTGGTCTCAGCTTGACCAGTATCAACTCCGTATCCAAGATATCTGCGTAGTTCTTGTCTTAGGCGCTTCACTTCCCTTAGCCAACGTCCTTGGTGAATCTGTACCGTGCTGAACCAAATTATTTTAATCCCCAATTCTTCCAGACGGTTTACCCCTTCCATTATTTCGGTTTCCGTGTAAAGTATCGTCTTTCCCTCCAATATATCTTCATGTCTCTTTCTTGCTTCTTCTTCCGAGCAATTTAATCCTGCTACCCGTTTCTGCGCCTTTTCCATACTTCCCAGCTTTGTTTCTCGGCTGTTAGGTTTGACTATGATTCGATTCATTTCCTCCAAGTCCAGATCTCCGATTTTTTCCTCTGCCAGATCTATGATCTTTGTCTGGTTGTCTACCCCAATTTTGACCATGTGTAGAAACCAGAAGGCCAGATACGAGTATTCCACTTGATCCGTTCTGTTTCTGATGTCCTCCCTTGTGCCATCTAGCGTATAATTGAAGTGCCTCAAGCTACTTACGAACTGAATACAGCAGCTTTCGCTGGTTTCGGAACACTTCTCTTTGGGTGACCATTTCCTCCCTATCTTTCGTGAAGGAAATCCTTCCTTGATCCGATTTGTATGCCACCATTGGAACTATTTCCGTTTGGCACTTTCCCTCTATCAGATCCGCAGGTCAGTTCATTTGCCAGTTATCCTCTAAACAGACATTCATGGCATCAATGTATTGTGAAAATTGCTCCACGTTTATGACCAATATTTTCATTTTCCTTGACAGTATTTGCCAATCTGCCTGTTTGTCTTCTCCCATTTCACTCTGGAAGGTGCCTCGGGAATGTTTCAATCAGTGGATACAGTTTTTCCGGTTCCACTTCGTGTATTTTTTGACAGCATATAATTACCTCATTTAACATTGGGTAATCTGCCAGCAGTTCTTGTGTCATATTCCCTATTTACCTCGTATGAATCTTACGATTCTCCTTGGGAATTTGGAACATCACATCTACAGCTAGTTCTTCCAACAACATTTTTTATAAGTCGTTTCTTCAGCAATCTTGCCGCTGTTTTCTCTCACCGTTCGTCCAGTTTTCCACATCAAAAATGTATACTGGTTCGTCTTGATTTACTACTAGTTCCTCCTTCGCATCTCGTTCCTGGGCCGGTTCCACCGAGTGCAGCGCCGAGTCTAACGAAGATCCGTCATGCTGCTCTTTCCAGGTGTTTACTTTGTTCCGTAACTGCCTCACTTCTGTCAGCACTACGTCCGGTCCCTGAACGTTTATTTCTTGATTTTCCGGTTTTCCTTCTAGTTTGAACCATGTGGTCCATAAGACTCGTCTCTGACCTGTCATGTTTGCCCACACTTGGCGACAAATTTTTTCCACCTTCTGTAGGATCTGCTGGTCCGCCCCCAACCAGGCATTTTCCTTGAATATTTGTTTACTATTTTCTAACAGCTATAGCAGAAATCTCGCCAACTGATTCTGGGTTTTTGCTAACGAATGTTTCCCGTCTTTCAGGATTACGGTAAACATTGCTATTTTGAGCACTCCGACCAGTTTCGGGCTTATTTTTCTTCGCGATTCCGCCTCGCAGATTTTCGTGTGCATCGTCCTTTTCAAATTTTCATTAACTTCTCCTGATAATTTCCAATCCAGGGTCTCCTGTTGCGACCACGTTTCCCGGTTTTTGACTTGTACCGCCAGAATAATGTCCTTTTCTTTTAGGATGGCTATACTTAACCACCTGAATGCCAGTTCTATCCAGCAGTCTGCCACTTTTTCCGTGTCCACCGAGTGAAATCACCCTTTTTATGTCGAATAACTTTGGCTTCAAGGATCGCTGCCGTTTGCGCCAGTCTCAACAGTCCCTCTATCTCCATTTTCTCTATGATCGCTTTTACTCTCACATCTATCTCCATTTTTTCTTGCCTCGACTGTGCACATTCTCCTGCATCACTTAGTACTTTCAGAAAGTTCTCTTCATCCTGTCCCTCACTTCCGCGTAGTCAGGGATAGTTTCCAGTTTACCAAGCGATTTTTTGTCTGTGTGAAGTCCTCAGACCAACCTCCTGTTTGCATGGCTGGTAACCTCCAAGGCATGACATCTTTTTTGTTAATAATATCAAATCCAATTGCCTCACATCAATTAGCCGACTTTCTCCAAACACTCTGGCTTTGTGGACTTCCCCCGGCCAGGCCTGGAAGTTTATGTTTGTTTTATGCTCGTGTGTTGAGCTGAAACTGAATTTTGGCCACCAGCCTTCATTTTCATTTAATAAGTGAATCACAGAGTCACATTCTCTCGTGCTGGGTTGCCAATCGTGCGACGCCAGTTATCTCTCTTTGTTGCTATGAGGTATCTCTCTTTGTCGCTATCACGGAACTGTTGTAGTTGCATATTACTTGTCATGATAATCGGGATGTAATAAATCAAGCAAATTGTAGTTCCTTTTACCAATAGCAATAAATGAAAGTCAGTAGTCAGCAAAGGCTCATCTGGCAACGTGTTTAGCGAAGTTATTCTTATCAAACAAATAAAAGCTGAAACTTTTGTTCCAATGACAAATATCCTGAATTAAAAGCGGATCTCAAAAAGTTATATACCGAGAAACAGAACATAAGTTGAATCATGTGCTGAAATAGACTACAAAAAGAAATGTCTGGCCAATGGCTTATGACCATAATGGACATCCAGACTTTAACATGCTGGAAGCTCAGGCAGCAGATTATCTGAAGCTGCAAGCGATGTAGTGAAATAAAATTGCAACTATTGTACCTCATCTCATTATTTAGAAGAAGCGGTCTTTCTGAAACATAGTCATTCACTAAAACCAAAGCAGTTAGAACGGAATTATGAAGGTGCCAAATAATGTATGTAGGTTTATTACAGAAACCGTATCTCTCAAGCACCCATGAATATACGCTCCAATTATACAGTTTCCAACAGGTTTTATTAAAAATCAAGCTGCTTGCGTCCTTCAAAATGCTTACATAGTATTAACCAATGTTATCTACTTTTGGTATACACTTTTCAATATATCTTCTTCACAATCAAGATGCTTGTGTCCATTGGGATTCCTGGAGAACACTAGGTGGAGGTAAATGAAATTTTCGCGTTTAACATTTTACAGTTTATTTCAATATGTATTCAGTAATCATAACTGTATGTCATGCATAGTCATTTCATTTCGAATTGAAATGTAGAACTTATCACAGATTGGACGTGCCGTATAATGCGGTACATCTAGCCACTCTGACTGGAATATGTATCTTATCATGGAGTGCTAAATTTTCTCCATTATGTTGTATTTGAGATAATTTAAATGAAGGTGATTTCTAACAAACTATTATCTATTTTTTTGTTCATCTGGGTCTGCAATGTGGTTTGGTTATATACAGAGAAATGATATTGACGCAATCATGATAATCTCGAAACGGCCATACCAATTAGTTATATTTGCTTCAAGTTATTGACAAAGATAAAATCAAGTTTACGAGGGCGTATGTCATAATTTCTAGTCGGTAGGTACTAAAATATGCGCAATAAAATTCTAGGTGGGAATGTTGATTGATGTTTTCCTATCTAAGAAATTGGGTAACAATTTGGTGCGACTTGGTACTCAAAATAATAAATTTCCGATGTTCAGCTGTCACTTCCGGCGATATTTCCGGTCTAAAAATGGTGTAAAAATTCCACGTGCAAGGTCTTAATTCCACGTCTAAGGCCTTAAAAAAAGGGACTGTAGACAAAAATGTACAATTTGGTGCCTGAGAGATATGGGCACTGAAGAAGATACCGAAACTTTCCGAAGGCTAAAAAGAGGTCAAAAATGCGTATCAATAACCAATAGGACGCAGTCGAAACGTTCCAATATTTAGAGCGAATTCAAAGGTGTGGGCAATGCCGAAGATTCGGGTCGTTCAACCAATTAAAATACTTCATTTTGAGAATTGAAAAAATAAATGAAAGGGTTGGATTGGTTAAGCCAAACTGACGTAACAATTGTTCACCCGCCCACCTCCCAGTGCCAATAACCTCAAGTATTACGCGAAAAGTTCCAATATTTAGGTCATATGAGAATTAACATTTACCAAGTGGGCATGTAAAGGTAGTATACTAATATCAATTTTAGCCTTACACTAATACATTTATACTTACAAATATGTTCCTACAGGATATTATATTTCGTACAGGATAACCATTAACCAGCAGATACCACTTGGATTTTTTGTGTGGATACCACACCTGTCTCATTTGACGATCGAGTTTACTCGAATTTTTCTCCAAAACTGTACATTGTATCGTTTTGAAGTTTTGCACCCATAAGGATTAACTAATTGCCGATATAATGGTATTTCTCGTTTCAAAATATTGAAATAATCAAAAAATTAAAAAAACTAATTCATGAACGCCATAATATTCGTGAATGAAATTGTTAGCGTTAGACATCTACGGTTCAATTACGTTGTCTATTAATGCGACGCTGCTAGAAGACTAGTGTCCAAGTTAAATAGATATATAGAAAGATTGAACCATTAGCTATCTAACGATAACAATACCATTAAAAAGGATTACGGCATAAAAGACCACATATTGTACATACGATTTGTAACGTTAAAGACTAAAAAAAATCATCCGCGGCTAATCCAACGCGTACAGGTTATCTTTAGATCTCACCTCCACGACAAAACTGACTGGGCCAGACTTTTGTTACATTTCAAGGGTACTTTTTTTACACTATATAGCGTACACCATATATTGATTAGTCGTCGAATAGAAATATTCAATTATTTATAACCATTACCGAGAACTGATTGGTCACAAATTCTCTACGCAATGAAGGTGTTAGATGATATAAATTTAGATGAGATTTCTTTCGTTCTCAAACAAGTCCTCTGCGCCGTAAATTCGATGATTTATTAAATTACGGAAAATAAACTTCAGTCGTAGTCGGATATGGAGAAAATAAGAGAAATTCCGAAAATAAAGAATGTTGGGCTGATTTTAAATTCTAAAACCTGGGAATTAAGTATAAAAAATTGTAGTCATTTTTGTGGTCGAAAAACCACATCTCTCCACGTTTTGCCCAGAGAGTTAAAGTACTTAAAGTTGCTAAAAGTTATTATTATTTTTCATGAATTCGGTACAGAACAAAAATTCTAAAGTATAGTTTTTTTGTTGATTAATAATATTCATTCACGGCTGAGAAAATGGCCTTTAAATGTAAAAAGAACTTTATACAAAGTTTGGAAAATTCTGTATTAAAACCAAAATATATTTTAAACAGAGACCGGCAATGGAAAATCTTTAAGCATGCAAAAATTCAAAGCGTGTATGGGTTTCGAGACCACTGAGAAAGAGATACCCCGATGACAAATGGGGCAGGCGTGGTATCTACTGATAAGACTAATAATCTCCTTAATTCGGAAAAAGTGCCAAAAATAGTCTGATCAATTACTTAATTAAACTTAATTAAATAAACTTAATTAAAACTTGATCTCTCTTGGATACGTCCACAAAGCTATAAACTTGAACACACCTGTCAAAATTGTCCCCCCACCCTCCCTAGGATCATTGGCGTCAACTGATAGCTCAACCGGACTTATTGAATCTTAGTTTTTTCTTGTTGTTCCGAATCTGTTCTCAGAATATCCAAAATGATACGGCATCGTACAGTTAACCAACCCTAAAGACAGAACTAAAAAAGTCCTTTTTTTGAAAAAACGTTAATCCTGGGGCATGGCAGCTCACCGAACTGGAGAACCCAGGGAATTCAATAAAAGCCTCTAAAACATACTCCTATTATTTGTTTTAGAGCTATGGATCTCGAAATTTAATTTTTACGCAGTTGTTTCGAGTCGAATTTTTAGTGAACATACTTTGGGATCTTGGTATGTTTTCTAAATCAAATCAAACCAAATCGAAAATTGAAAAATTCGTGATTTTGTCACTTTTTGAAAATTTGTAGTTTATGAATTCCATTTTGGGCTGTAACTAGGTCACGTGCTAAGAATTCGGGGTCAGAACTTTTAGAAGAATTGAAACTGGAGTTATGATACGTAGAATAAGCTCACTTTCGCGCCAATCGAATATACATCCCGGAATTCGGTTTCGATCACTTGAGAAGAAATGTAGTCGAATGAGTGAAATCAAAAATGTGATTTCGGGAAGTATGTCCGATTGGCTCTAAAGTGGGCTTATTCGACGGGCCAGTCAATTCTTCTCAAACAACCGACCCCGAATTCTTAACACGTACAAATTTTCAAAAAGTGACAAAATGACGATTTTTTCACTTTTCGATTTGGTAAGATTTATAGAACATGCGAAGATCCCAAAGTACGTTTACTAAAAATTCGACTCGAAACAACTACGTAAAAACCGAATTTTGATGCAATTTTTCGATGCTTATATTGGATGTCTAGGGGTCTACTTAATATAGTACAATTTAGTTCGGCGAGATGCCGAACCCCAGGAGTTAAAATTAAAGTTTTTTCAAAAAAAGGTTTTTTCGCGTTATGACATTAGGGGGTTAACTGTAGGACAAGAAAACTCACTAAGTCTCGTTAAGCTATCAGTTGATGCCAAAGACTCTAGGAGGAGGCAGTTTTGACATGGGTGTTGAATCTTTTACTAATAATTATATTAAATCACTCATTAACATAGACCACATAATATCAGTAATAGCTTTCTCCACCAAACCTACAAACCTGAATTTTTTGACAACCTGCAAAAGAATCAGCTGTTGGGAGACAAGACACCGCTTCACGTGAAGAAGAAATAATGTTGGTAACATCGTCCATGGGAGCGCTTTTCTTCTTCTGAAAATACCTATCAGTACTTTATATGTAACGATAGATCTACCCCTACGCCGCAATGTGTACCGCTTGACACACACTCGTGAAACTCATTATTTCAGTTCTAGACATCCATATATTTCTTATTTATTATGGGTATGAATGCTAGTGGTAATATAAAGTATTCAGTATAATTTACTGCCAGTAACGTCGTTTAGTTTTCTCTTGAACACGACACAGATACGCGGTTGTCATTTGGTCGAAATTATTTTTCGTTTCTATTCAAAAAGTTCTTCTAGGAATATTGAGAGTTACGTACCATTATATACGCTTACATTTTTGGGTCAGATAAATATCAACAGAAATATTTGCCCAGTTTTTTCGCAATTTCCGAACTTTTTTGTTGCCTTCACTTCTGGTCAAATTAGTGCTAGAAAGTTATCCTAAAATTTGGGTTAGAAAATTCGGTTTAGAAGTATCACTTGATGTTTTCTAACTATGGCATAGCTGTTTTTCGCTAGAGGTCGTCTCGGGCAACAATTTAGTGCGATTTATAGTTCGAAATAAAAAAAATTCCGGTTTGAAAGTACCTAAAAACTTTAGTGATTATTATAGATTTTTTTCTTGCGGTTCCGAACCGGTTCTCAGAAAATGAAAAATTATACGGCGTCGTACAGTTAATCCCCCTAAAGACAACGTGAAAAAGACCTTTTTTGAAAAAATGATAATTTTAACTCATGGAGGTATCGCAGCTACATACTCCGATTATT
>SCLF01093577.1:0-11094 GCA_004367975.1 Mesochordaeus erythrocephalus
TTAAATTTCACAATATTTCACTTTTAAAATTACCACAACTTGAGCAGAATCAATTGTACGCACTTTTAGTATTGTAAAAATTTGATCGTGAAGTTAAACTCTATAATATATCAAATTTTAACGGTATTTGATAGATTTTCTCATAGACCCGTTATGTAATTAACCCTCTGGGCAGCATTTGAGCGAAAACGCTTAGGAAAAATTGACCACAAAATGTACCTATGCTCTTTGACTTATGGAGTGTGCAAGACTATCGATTACTTTTCCGTCATTGTGATTCTTTTGACTGTAATACATTATTTCAAAAACATTGGCACACGAGGGAGCTTTGTCTCTCTTATATACTGACAATAGGAACTATATATTGATTAGTCATCCGATTGACTTTGCTTAATTAGAACTGATTGGTCAGAAAAAAACTACATAATTCAAATAGCTAAAAAAAAATTTAATGGGTTTGATACAATTCATTGAGCTACCAGGATTCGAACTCAAATAACAAGATTTATTGAATTCTTAAATCAGACCATCTCGCCGTAAAACCTATGAGTCATCAAAAATACTGGAAATGAAGTTCATTGAAATTCTAATTTGATCAAAATAAGAGAAATTCCCAAAATAAAGAATGTTGCGCTGGAATCACAGATAATTTTGTATCACCGATTTTAAATTCTAACTCCTGGGGATTAAGTATTAAAAACTGTAGCCATTTTTGTGGTGAAAAACGACATCTCTCCGCGTTTTGCCCAAAGGGTTAAGTCAACAGATGTGTTTTGGGAAGAACGTTTGATTGGCTCGATATTGAGCTTATTCGACGCACCATGACTCTGGCTTCAATTCCTCTCGAGGAGCGACTCCGAATTCTTAACACGTGATCCAGTTAGAGACCACGAATGGGCCAAAAAAGGTACACATTTTCAAAAACTGACAAAATTTCGAGGTTCATAGCCTTAAAGAAAATAATCGCACTATGTTTCCGATACCTTTACTAGATGCCCAGGCGCCTAGTTAATCTAGCACTATTTAGTTCGGTGAGCTGCCGTACCCCTATGAGTTAAAATCAACGGTTTTATTTCACCCTTTAGCGATTTTTGGGGGCTAACCGTACGAAGGGGTAAAACTTTGGACGCTCTGAAAATAAATTGGCAACCGCAATGAAAAACTCTATCAGACCCACGGAGTCTCGTTAACCGACCTCTTACGCCCTAGACCCGGGGCTGCACTTTAGACAGGGGTGTACTTAGAAGTTATAGGGTACAAACATCGGCAACTATTGCACATGTATCAAAAGCTGCCCCTCCCACTCTATGTAAAGTGCAATTAAGCGGTTAACGAGATTAGCGAGCCTCATAGAGTTTTTTCTTGCAGTTCCGAGTCTGTTTTCAGATGTCCAAAATTACACGCCTTCTTACAGTTAACCCCCAAAAGGCAAAAAAGACCCTTCTTTGTAAAGCGTTAATTTTAACTCATGAGGGTATGGCAGCTCACCGAACTGAACCGTGCTAGATTAATTAGCCCCCTTGGCATCCAATAACATACTGCGATTATTCTTTTTAAACGTATGGACCTCAAAAGTCGCATTGCCAATATAGACACCCTTGACTTTGAACCACTCCCCCTAGTATACCCCTATTTGCATTTGTTTTGAGTCAAATTTTTACTCAACATAGGTTGGGACCTCGCGCGAGTATCTGGAGCAGTGAAAAATTCGTGATTGTGGCCTATAATTAGGTCACGTGTTAAGAATTCGGATCGGTTCTTTGAGAAGAATTGAAAGTGAAATATTGTGAAATTTTAAATTGCCATAACTTAAGAAGAATCAATTGTACGGACTTTTGGAAATATAAAACTTTGATCGTGAAGCCGAACCCTATAACATATCAAATTTTAAGGGTATTTGATAGTTTTTTTCATAAAATTCAAAAATGTGGTTTCGTGAAGTATGTCGGATTGGCTCCAAAGTGGGCTTATTCGACGCGGTACTCGAAGGTACTCATTTTCAAAAAGTAACAAAATCACAAATTTTCACTGCTGCGGAAACCCGGTTCAAAACAAATGTAAATAGGTTATACTAGGGGGGGTCAATGCAAAGGGTGTCTATTTTGGTAATGTGACCTTCGAGGTCCATAGGTTTAAAACGAATAATCGCAGTATAACCACAATTCAGTTAGGAGAGTTGCCATGCCCCTAGGAGTGAAAATTTACGTTTTACAAGAAAGGCTCCTTTTAGCCTTTTTGGAGTTTTGGGGAGTTTTGGGGGGTTTGGGGACATTCTGAAAACAGATTCGGAACTGCAAGTCTCGTTAAGTCTCGTTAAGCGCATAATTGCACTTTACATAGGGGGGAGGGGCAGCTTTCGATACATGTGTATTGGTTTCCCTATAATGATGGGAGCTGTACTATAAATATAATTATGTGGTTGTAAAATGGAATCGGTTAACATATTCGTTCAAGCGTATGAAGTAAATTATTAATAATTTAAGTTATATAAGTCACAGATAATTTTGTATATAAAAATCAATTATTATTTCGGATGTTTATTACTTTATATCTTTTTTATTTCTTTTTGTAAATATGGGTCTAATCAGGGTCTAATTAGGGTCTAATGTATATATATTAGACCCTGAGGGTCTAATAGAAAGATTACACCCGTCTTAAAATTCTGTTTTAAGGTTGATACATACGCTTTCAAAGAAAAATCTGCATCAACCTGCGTTGTAAACTCGGGATGTGGGCTGGACGAATACGGAACGAAAGGAAAAAGTAAAAAAGGAAAGAAAATGAATACCAAAAAACACAGGTGTCCAAAATGGACACATGAGGGGAATGTGCAAGTTTTCCCAAATTCCGAAATTTTAAACAAGTCGGCGCGGGAGTAAACCCCCTATATATAAAAGAAGTGCCCCATAGTTAATCGGAGAAAATTTCAGCTGATAAATAATGCTTTTCAGTCGAACTTGCTCTTCGGTTGAACAGAAAAGAGAACGAAATTGAACGAAACTGGCAGTTGCATTCTGGACCGTGTAAAGTAACAAAAACGAACACATTCAATATTTGACAAAAACAACACCGAAATATTGAAACATGTTGAAGAAAATTGAAACCTGTTCAAAAAATAAATTTTGAAAAAATTATCAAATCTATTGTAAGATCTGGCATATAAAGCACGAAGTTAACACGGTGGTCAAATGAAGTGAGTAGAAAGGTAATGTATCACTACATCAAAGGCTATTAACAGTCCATTCAGCCTAATTATGCCGTGTAATTGAAATAGTCATAAAAGTAACTATAATTAACTGCGATTATGGCTACAATATCCCAAAGGCGAAGGAAGGTCCTCATTGGTAATCGCGAGGTGGCGTGAAACAGTAGCTTGCTGGAAGACGCGCGACAATCAAGCCTAACTATTATTATGTCAAATTGTTGTTTTGAACTGTTAAACATTATATTATATGCTCGCCATAATAGATTTCCAAGAATTTAAAAACAAATTTTAAAATCACTTTCACGAGGATCCAACCAGGTCCAAACAACTAGTGTACTAAAACCAAAGGAGATATTGTCAAAATAGAAATATCATTAGATCGTTAATAACAATTGTACTTTTTCACACCAAATTGTTGCCCGAGTTTATCTCCGGTGGAAAACTGTCTTCAAAAAAATTAGAAATGACACTTTAATAAATTCATATTTTTATAGTTTAAGACAGCTGTGTAATAATAGGAAAATATCGAGCAGTGTTCCCGCCAAGAATTTTATTGCGCATATTTTAGGTTCACTTCCGGTCAACGTTGTCGTTGAATTTTCGTTGAAACATTGGTCTAGTTATCGGTCGGGTCATAGTTAAGTGGACAAAAAATAGCTTTTTTAGGGCAACGTATTCTCTCGCCTTGGGAATATTTGTTAAGAGTGTATTCGATGACAAGCTTTATGCCATATTGTGAATGCAAGTGCGACAGATTAAACTATTAGAGAACCGAAATACACAAATAATACACAAGAGGGGTGCTTAGGTATGTACTTAGGGTTTTTAGTTAGTATTAGGAATTATTACTGATGTTAGAAGTTCCGTATATTTCTCTAACATTTAAAAGAAAATGCAAATAATTCTATGGTCCTATCAACTTCTAAATTACATCATGTTCGCAACAATATTCGGAGCGAAGTCGCACCGAAAGTAGATAAAATTGTCCAAATTTTCACTAAAAATCGTCAGAATTCACAAGTAATAACTATGAGCGACTGTAACTGACAGTTGCCTTACTATGCAAGCAATCTGAACGACACAAGCAGCTTGATTTTGAACAAAATATATTGAAAACTGTATGAGTTGAACGTCTTTTCATCCTTAGCAAAAATGAGTATAAATTCAAAATAAAACACATGGAGATTGAAATCATAGGATTAATCCCCGATGCAGAAATGTACAATTGTGAATCTGTGGGTTATATAAAAAAATTTGTCCCTGAGAATTATCATTTTTATTAATTATTATATTTTAATATTATTATTATTCTGTGACTTACATAACCTAGATAATAAGAGCGGCCCTCGGAAAACCTGGAGGACTAGGAGATTACTGTAATTAAAGGTTTAGTAATATCAGTTACGACGATCTCAGGGGATTTAATAAGCGGGTATCTGTAATAACAAAATAATTGAAAAGTAAAACAAATTACATTTCCGTAAAGCTTATTTTATTCCGATGATTCGTTCCAATTATATCTCCCAGGCAACCTTGTAAACCATTGTGACCAGTGTAATGGTTTTCATCAATTTTCATGCCGGAAGTACCACCTGGAATAACCCCAGGTTGTTGTGCGTGACCACCTCTAGTAGAAAAGTGTTTCAATGAGTTCAGGTAACTACTGGACCATAAAATAGTTCACATTGTTTGCAATGTAAATCAGCTGTGTCATAGGTAGGACAATATCGAGCAGTATTCCTGCCTAAAATTTTATTGCGTTTATTTTACTGTACCGATAGGCCAGTAGTGTACCTAAAATTGAAAATCCGAAATTTTTCGTTGAGAAATTATAGGCCGGGCCATAGTTTAAGGGACAAACATAGGCATGTTATGGCCACGTGTTTGCTCACAAACTTGGTTTATTCGGTATGAGTTTCTTGAGCAGAAATTCCATAAGAATAATCACGTCACCACGTTCAATATTTAAAATGAATGTAAATACACGGACAAATCCGTTACGCATTTATGCTCTTTGATCTGGACTCAGCCCTAATATATATTAGGGTATATATGCATATTATAATATTACTGACGATAGAAATTGCGTGTATTTCTCTGTCGTTTAAAATGAACCGCAAAGCAGCCTTTGGTCTCATCCACCCGTCAATTACATCATTTTGCAACCATATTAGGACCGGAAATCGCACCGAAAATAGATAAGCTTGTGTAATTTCCACCAAAATGGTCAAAATTCACTAGTAATGACTACAAGCTACTGTAAATGTAGACTGCCTTATGATGCAAGCAATCTGAACGAAAATACCGTTATAACTTTATGAACACCTTTATATAATTAGCTAATATCGGAATAAAAATGGTAATTCTCGGGTTGGGAATTATTCGATTCTGTTGTTGACCTTAGGGTCATACGCAAAAAAGGTTGCCTGAGAGATACAATAATATTTATAAAGATAAATCATCGATTCAATGAATACATGTGATAAATGATACAGTGCCTTAATATCAAATTTAAATTACAATCCTGTATTATTCGTTGTTAGATCGCTCAACATCATTACTATCAGGTCGCGTTCATACTCGCACTTCACATGCAAGTCAGTTGAAGTAAAATACGTTGAATTTAGCCATTTAGTGCTATCAGTACGTGTTATCATTCCTTTTATGGGGGACTTCGTTTGGCCATAAACGGGAATCATTAGCTACACGAACGGTGTCAATGATCGAATAATTTGTGTGCATGTTTGACCCTACTTCCCATATCCTATTAATACCGACTGTCTTAATACAGTCCTTACGGCTAATACTGACGGAGTATTGGGATTATTGGGATTATTTTATACATTGGATTTCAATTTTTATTCGTTTTTACAAATTTTGAACACATACAGTCTGGGTTACATGAGGTATAATTTATAGCTGGAAATAATTCGTTATTGGCAGTTGAATAAGTACCGGTTCGACAATCCGAACACAATTTAGGGCTCTTCGATTTCAACATCATCACTTACTGGTTCGCCCGGGTCATTAGGGTCGCCATCGAGGAACAGACGGGCTAGCCTTTCTTCCATTGTATGCCAATGTTTTTGATTGATCCGCCAATTTTTTGCATCGGTCTGCAAGTGACGGCATAGTCGAATCGTACTTGGTAATTTCGGAGGGATGATTGGTTTCTGTCCTTTGTTGTTTGATAGAATCCCATATGCTCGTGTTGTAAATATGACGTTATGTGTGGGACTAACCATTCAACATTCACATTACGGAATCGGTCAAAGTCAATTTTATGGCCGGAATAATTATCCAATAATAGTAGGCGATTTTGGCTTCGTCCACCATTTGATGCTTTCTATTTGACATTCAACCTGACAACTATCATATAAATGGAGTTAAATTATGTATATTTATACAACTTCCCCCAGTAGGTGGTTAACACAGCCGTACCTGTATCACATCCTTGCTCTAGATCATAATCTTGAAATGCATCTGTGATACACGAGGGGAGCAGTGGGCGCACTTCCCAATCCGGTTATGTAACGTAACTAATATAGGAATCATGATTAAGAAAGAGCTATTTAGTAGTAGAGGGTCGTGAAGGGTACCAAGAGAAAGAGGATACAGACAAGGCTGAAGAAGAATAAAGAAGCAATAAAAGTGAAGAAAATCGAAGCGAAATCGAAGCGAAGCAATCGAATCAGTGCATTTCAAAAATGTTTTAGCCTTGAAGCCGGAAGAAAAGATAACCTCAGCTAAGTGGGTCTTTTACGATTTAGAAACCAAAAAAAGGATATTCCGAAAGTTACTGCTCGACATTCCCGGTTTGATAATTTTGACGAGCATTTAAAGTACTTTTGAAAACATTTTCAGCGATTGGGGATGATCGGCTGGGAGACCGAGAACTTCATATTCAGCACTTCATATTCGAGCCCTGTTTTGACCGAATTGGAGCACTTTTAAAAAAAGTAGGGACGATCTCAGAAAAAATAGAAGGTGCTCGGATAAAGCCCAAAATTCGATAAGGCACAACGATGAGGACGAATTCGGAGAAGATACCCAGAGCCGCTTTTTTCTAAAAATGCATTTTCGGAGGAAATAGGGGAATTAAAGTAGTGGGGACCATGAAAAATTGTGGAAATCTAGTTATAGGTAGGTTCAATACATTAAAATCACCCGAAGAAACGCTTAATCGTACACCAAACCGCGCCAAATCTTCAGAGCAACTCCTTGCGGCGACAGAGACATGTGCGGACTACTTTAGTGGTAAAAACAGCGGAGCCCAAACGAAGTGATCCAAATACTAACATTTTTAGTTGCATAGATCTCGCGGTGAGCGTTCACCAAATTCCAATTTCGGAGGGCATTTTCAAAGATTCATGGATTTGGCGTTCGAGGCACTTTCGTCTAAACCCAAACCATTTACACGGATGATTGTTTCATCCATGGAAGAACAGAATAGGAAAATCGGAACCAAACGGTACAAACGTTGGAAATGATGAAAGAAGGCGACCGTTTTGCGGACATACGATCAATGAAGGAGAAATCAATGTAAGTGAAGCCAAAATAGGAGCTACCAGAAACCAAAAAAAAAGCTCAAGGTGCTTTTAAAAAGATGATATGTTTAGGAGGAGCAATACAAATGGTACGATATATGTGTATAAAGAAGAAAGAAAATGAAAAAAAATACGAAAGTATAATTTGTTTCAAAAATCTTGCTGACAGCTAGAAGCGATTTCATATCAGAGGGAAGGAATTGCTAGCCTTGAAAAACGCTCTGATCAAGTGGAGGATGTACCTTCTGGGGAGAGAGTTTACCTGGTGGACTGATTCGAGAGGACTCGCCTACACTCCGCACACAACGAGAAGATAGCGAAACACCTGGCAGAAATTAGGGAGTTCAATTACGAAATCCAACCAAAGCCATCAGAAGAGATGCCGGTGTTGGAATTCTTAGAAAAAGCTCAGAAAGAAGACCGACTATTGAAAGAAGTGGATTAATAAGTAGATTTAATAAGTGGATTAATAAGTGGATTAATAAGTGGATTAATAAGTGGATTAATAATTCCAGAATAAACAGGGAAGGAAACACTAGAAGCTTTGCATGGTCCTTTGGATCATCCTGAAATCGACAATACATGGAAGATAATTACCGAAAAATATTTTTGGACGGGGGTGGATGAAGGTATTGGACTTCGCGTGAAGACATGTGAGACATGTCAGCAGTCAGACATGTTATGCGACCAAGAATACCATCTATGAGGAGATCAGAGACCCCGTGTGTCCCTGGGGCCTTCCACTTACCGACAACCTACATCAATATGCATTTGTCGAGATAGATCATTTTTCAAAGTAGGTCCACGGAGCCCCATAGAAAAGAAGAGTGCTTAGTGAGCTGAAAATGGATTTGAAGTTTCCCAAAGTTTCCGGATGCCATTATTACTGATAATGGAACTTAATGTTCGGAATAGCTTTGCGGAGTATTTGAAAATAAAAAATATTTAGAACCACCACGCGAGTCCATATAACCCTTAGCAAATGTACTGGTGGAGCGAGCAAATCAAACGTTACAAAATTAACTCATCCCAAAAAAAAAATACTAAAATGTATACTAAAATACTAAACCTTCATAGTAGATAAAAGAAAAGATTTAAAAAAAAGCACCAAAAAGAGGAAACAATAGAATCAACTTCAAACCATATGAAAAAAAAGAAGAGGTCCTAGTCAAGGACCGATTAGGACCGCTGTGATTCAAAGGGCCATACATCATTGTAGAAAAATATGGAGAAGGTCAGCCTTGTAGAATGAGAAAACAAAATGACGAAGGAAAAGAGATCATTCGGAGATGAGAAGAATTAAAACCCTATATTAAAAGAAAGAAATTTTCGACGCAAAACTATTCCGCGGAGAACAGTTTGGACAAAGCCAAAAAGGATCTAAGGGGACATAGCCAAGATCAAAAAGGACCATCAACAATGTGGAAAAATGTAAAAAACAAGGAAAATCGAAACAAGGAAAATGACACTTTCTAAAAACATTACTTTTTACCTCAAAATTGTATATAACTGTAAATATTGACTTCCACACGAGCTAAGAATCCAAATAAATTTGGATACTTCTAAATCATTGATCTTATATATTTTTTATCAGAGTTGGTACAAAAGACTCATAAGAAACATTTGACCAATAAAGTGTACCATGGAAATACAAATCTGGGGAAAGACCAAACTGAATAAAAAAAAATGATTGAAAAACTTGAATAAAAATGGCGTCCATTTTGCATATCAGGGAAGTAAGTGAAGTCCTTTTCCGCACTTCTCCAGACCGAAATTCAACCGAAATTGGATGCAATGTGCTCCACTTATATCGATAGTGAATGGATTGAAATTGAATGTGAATTGAGGTCAACATCACAATTTGGGCTGCGAAATTGAGCTTTAAAAAGTTAAAATTCTGCTGGCGACAAGAGCCTGTTGGCGCTGTAGTCCCAGAAAACAACAATAACAGTTAAATTTAAAATCTATTGTTGGTTTGAAGCAGTTGCAAGCCGCCAGTGGGAATAGGGTTAAAGTTGAAGAAGGAAGGTGAAATTTTTATTAATGCGATACCCGAAAAATATGGTAATTTAAAAGCGACTATCCGTTTTTTGTAGATGATCTCTGCCTCTCCCATAGAAATCGATGTATTTATGGACAAAAACCCCCGCCACTATACTTTTTGGGATGATCAACCTACCTCCTCCCCTAAAAACGAATATATTTGTTGACAAAAAACTACCTAACTTTTCAAATATAGGGTTATAGATCCTCCTTAGAGAATTGTTTTGCAGACTTTTTGTACCCCCTTTTTAACCAACTTTGAAGCAAGCAATATACGGCCATATCCTAAAAACTGGAGTATTATGTGTGGGTTGGAGCGCGCGGATTCGTCAGGTAATTTGAAATTTAGGTCCCAATAGCCAAGTTTCTAGCCTTTGTTCAAGGAGTAGCTTACCGTGGGATTTAACTCACTGGTTTCCGGCCAATCTCTGTGATCTAGTGATAACATCTAGTGATAAGATCTGGTGATGAAGCCAGAGAACAGATTGAATTTTACTGTTTGCTGAGAGTATATGAAACATTTAGCATAATAACAAGGCATTACAAAATGCCACGAGTTATAGTAGATGCGAGATTTCGCATACGAATGAGAATTTCCCAAGTATTGTTCCTTCTTCCTGAACAAAAAAAAATGGATATTGTCAGCCCTTATAACGTGGGTATAATGATATTTCTAAGAAAAGATATACACAGTTCGTTGGCAAATATTTAATCGATCCAAAGGTGGGAGTTGGGAAAAAGACCGTACTATAGCTTTTCCCAAAATATGGCATGATATGAACCAAACATATGTCATGCTGCTTTAACCAGTGGATACCCGGGCGAAATTTCCTGTGGATACCGTCTAGGGAAAAAAAGTCTACCGCTCATTTTTTTTCCTTCTCAAGCCAAAGCAAAACAATATTTTACGCTGACATTTTAAACGACATATTACAAATCATAATTTCGCGGTTGACACGCGAAATTTCATTCAAATGGAATTTTCTCAGTTAAAATGTATACCTAGAAATATAATAATAACAGTATTTATTATTAGTAATTATTTGTTACCTATTCGCTAATTAATATGATCTTTTTATATTTATGCCTATAGATTTATCTTGATTAGGAGAATAACCTGACAGTATGAGAGGTAGTACATGGGGGGCGTTTCAATCGAGCCCTCCTTTTCTATACAAGCTGTGGAGCCCGATACAGACAAGATAGGAAAATATGCTTCACATATTCCTGCAGAGTTTTTGATTGTGCATCTTTTGATGTTAATTTTTTTAAGGATGAAAAACAAAATTAATAAAAACA
>SCLF01093688.1:0-11093 GCA_004367975.1 Mesochordaeus erythrocephalus
ATCAGAGTTTAAAGTGACAATACGTTATATTAACCATAGTATTAACCAACTTGAATTAGCAATAACCATTTTTGCACATTTCAGTTTGAAAAAGCGGACATTTGGCCTAATTTTGAAAAAGTCGGCGGACGCGGCGGACACGACCAAAAAAGCGGACGTGTCCGCTGGAAAGCGGACGGATGGTCAGCCTAGATAAAGGCCATACGCTCATGTTCATAGTTGTTTAGAATATATATACATAAGCGTATTCTGATGTCTTCCCATCGATTTTAGACATCCCAACAACCGTAATATTCCAGTTACATGCATGCTGTCGGTTCGTTGACTAGAGATTATTTTAAATCTCTCGAGTCTAGTATAATAATTCGAAATTACCCCTATTGGCCCGTATATCTCATTGGTATAGTGTACGGCGTAACTTTACGCCATACATAATGAAACCATATTTGGTTTAATTCCGGTTAATAGCCTGTTATTACACTCACTTACAACCGTTATGATTGTAACCACTGTTCATACGGGATACCCATGCCCGTGCTCAGCAAAATGGGTTTTATTGAAAGGGACGTATTACCCTTAGTACTAGTGGATTAAATCGTATGTGCAGTTCTTGATAATACAAATATTTGTACTCATAATTTCTAAGTATTACGATCTTTATGGTAATTCAAGAGGGAATATGCAAATACAATCGTAAAAACAATGAAAACCCACCGAATGCTTTACATTTTGGACGATTGTCAGGTGCACATCCTTGGGGAGTAGATCGTATGTTTCAGTCGTTATTTTTTTTTTTATCAAAATTTGATTTTCGAATTCAACCGATTCATTGAAATGTATTAGTTGGTCAATGGGTCGAAACGCCGTAAAGTACTACTCCTTGACCAAATGTCTATACAGTCTTCATTTAGTGTCCATAAGCTGGCTTAGAGATAGTCAGGGAGTTCTTGGACAAAAATATTAAAGGCACCATAGACATTGACGGTTATATCTTTGCATTAATAAATAACAGACGTGATTACCATTTTACTACTAATAACGAATGAATCCAAACGCATGACTTCAAACATAGTTAAAATGTTACCTAAATAACATACGGGTTATTCATCATATAACCCAAAGTTACGCACTTATAATCTTGCGCTTTATCACGTATACTTTGTTGTTACTGATGCTAGAATGAGGCTGGGGGAAAATAGTCTTTAATTATGCAATTTTTCGGATAAAAGAATGATCATAATTCAAGCCCTCCAGTGTTTGGGTTCAAAGATAATACTAAATGATTTGGTTGGCCTATTGTTCTAATTTGAAACATACGCTTTTTAATCATATTATGTCCAATGCGTCATTCCGCATATAACCCAACGCAAAATTTGCAACTATATCGACTGTGCTATTAGCGGTTACTGATACCCCAATTCTAGAGCCTTTTTTCATCCCCAATTTTAGCGCATCGCAACTCCCCGTGTTTCAGGAACATACACTTATATGCAATTTAATTATTCGCGTTTCAATATTCCACAAACTTAAATAATGCATAAATAATTCACAAGCACAAGAAAACAATATTTCTACAAACCACCCATTTATACTTTCATCAAGCACAGTAAGTCCATATCTTGCTAACCGTCCCATCTGAGTTGGACAGGAGGAATGCCTTCACGAGGGAAACCATTTTAGAGTAAAGCTTTATGCACTATCAGCTTCCACTCTCGCAAAGCGTTCCTTAATCTTTTCAGTCTGTCAGGATACTATATATAAGAACATAACAAATTCTATATAAAAACATCCCGTCTTGTAATTCCTATCATTCATATTCGTTACCAGATAGCAATCTTCCGGCTCGTTGTCTTCCTTTAGTGCTATCTGTCATCCCACGAACTACAGGTGTGATGCTTTACGAATTTCATTATGCAGCGCTTAATCTCTTGTGACTTACTTCATTTTAGTTATCAGCGATCCTCACCCACTTCTTGTTCACATAATCAGTTCCCTCTAAGTAATTCATACCTACAAATACCTGGTTACCAGTTTATTGATCATCTACCACTTTTCCAATTTTCTCTTTTCATATCTGAATATTAAAACTTGAATAATCCGTTCTCCCACTTATATTTTTCAGAGGATTAAAATGATTCATAAATTTCGCACATATTGCCATCATTTACTTCTTCTTTCAGTTATCCTTCTCATTTCTCTTTTTCCTTGTCGTTTCATGTTAAAACAGTCTATAAATGTTTCTGTATGTTTTATGTTGTTTCTCTATCTACATGAGCCAGCCAACTTCTTAGCCCAAATTGCCCGTTCCCTTCTGATGGTATGATAGTCGGTGCAGGTTATACGTTCTTTGACGTAGATTTCTGCGACCGTCATATGACAGTCCTGTAGGGATCTTTACAAGAGACAATTGTTCAAAAATAATTTAAACCATGTAAGCTGGTTGCCTATAATTACGGTCTAAGTAACCTAGTATTATAGTTAGCGTTTTTAATTACAAAAATAAAACGTAAACTCACACACATTAATCACCATAGTGTTACCCTCACGAACTGGACACATCTTCCATTGACAAGTACACTGTTTCCACAGTTAAATTACTTCAGGCAATATTTTTTTGTTATTATTAACACTTTATATTGATCTATCCATTACACGATGAAGTACGATTCTGTTTAATACTAAAATAATATAATTAAATGCCTTTGTATGCCAAAATAAAACACTCAGCTGGGACCAACATTCTTAAAAAAGTCTCTTATTGAAGCGTATTAAAACAATCAAAATTTGAATATTGTGATATGTGATTTTAATCGACCTATTTTTAACTTATTTTGAATCACCGGACTAGTGAAAATCACGAGTAACAATTTTGAGAAAAGGCATGGATCTACAAATAAGCCATCTAAAATAAAACCACATTATAAACATGGACGAAGGTGGAATTCTTAGAGGAGACGAACTGTTGCAAGTAGTCAAAATCCGGCGGGGTATAGAACTCGACCAGCTGCACATTTTATGACATTACCTCGAAGTGTGTGTGCATTTTATTCGACGTGTCATGACTCAAGCTTCATTTCTTCTCAGAGGGCCGACCCCGAATTCTTAACCCCTGAAGTAGTTGTAGCCCGCAAATGAGATTTGAGAAGTGCAAATTTACAATAAGTTAATATAATCGCGAATTTTTTACTTATATAGATGTTCAGCTCGTCAAGTTCTATAAGATGGTACCAAAACTAGGCATCCACAAATTGGGCAAATGACGCCCCACCGGATTTTTACTGCCGTGTGTTGTAAAGAATGGTAAGAAAATACGACACAAATATCTAAAAGAAAAGGAACGCATACCATTTGTTCCGTACTACGATTTGGAGAAAATTTTGGTTTCAAAAGTGAGTTCATATCCAAATGCAAAGGAACTAAGTGGCTGAGAAGCAGTGGGCGAATAGAAACCAAAAAATTCAAAAATATAGAAGGCCAGGTGATTGTTTTGGAACGAAGCTTGGATGAATATGTTTGTATTTCTTTGAGAAATGGAGCGTATAGTGAAATGACTTTGATTAAAGACGAAGAAAATTTAAAGTTGGGCTTTAATTTTGTCATTTGATGAAGCACAGAACTTTTGAGCAAAAATCAGTCAAGTTTTTGTCTGTTACGAATCGGATCCATATAAGTTAATCCTGCCTAAGTTAATGGTTCATTATAACTTTTTGTAACTAGAAAACTAATCGAAATACCACTCTTAAACTTTTTTTCGACTATCGCAAAAGGGGCTATCGATAACTTCAGCCATAAAATGGCAACTAGAAGATATTCTAGATACCCCAATAAAACTGTCTCACTGAAGTCAACTTGGATTGAAATTAAACTGGAAAAGAACAGCGGAAACATGTCTTAAACTCGAACACAACCTTTCGCACTCCGACTTACTGGTCTATCAACTGATAGATTTGAAACGTGTAGTTCCCGAAGATCAAAATGGAGATTCAAAAACGTTATAATTAAGTAATGCGAATTTCTGGGTTACGTTTAAGTGATCCGAATCAATCTGTATTAGAATTTTGTCGTAATCAAATTGATGAAATTGAATATGTAGTAGCAAACAATCTTCTAAGAACCTATGAAGCTCGTTAATTTCATTATTATTTCGCAAATTGCGTTTAATTATGCACATTTATGTTCGTTCATTAATAAATAATTAATAGATATTGGATGTATTAATCGAAACTTTTAATTGGTCCTTTTTCTAGTGGAGGAAATAATCGCAGTCTGTTTTGAATACTTTTATTGGATCCTAATTAATCTAGCCTGATTTAGATGGGTGATCTGCAATACCTTTGGGTTATAATTAACGGTTGTATTAAAAAGGTCGTTTTCGGGTTTTTGGAGTTTTTGGGGATTAACTGTACGAAGGAGTATACTTTTGGACATTCCGAAAATAGATTTGGACCCAAAATGAAAAACTCTATCAGACCCACTAAGTTCCGAAAACCGCTGTTCTGCTACCCAGACCACAAGGGGGAGGGGCTGACCTAGACACTAGAGTGTATATGGACGTACACTAATGTGGATTAATTATTTTTAATAACTTTTAATTTCCCACCATAATTAGAATTTTAATACACATATTTTCACAATTTTCGCTATATTTTCCATCTCTAAGTTTCTCCGTTTACCATTTCTCCACAATTACTAATCATTTGGTCTATTGGTAACACCTTATAGATAAAGTTTGGGCAAGTATGAGTTCACGGCGGAAAAATCGCAAATACCTTTCCAGTTAATCGACGAATTCAAGACCTAAATATAGGTCGATTTAAGACACTCATACGCTCTACCTCCCATCCTTGAACATAAGTGCCATCCACAAGAGCTTTGCATTCATCGGCATTTTCTTTATAATCCTGACTTTCTAATGTTACTCTGTTCTCTTCTGTCTGACTGAAATCAACTGTCATTTCATACTTGGTCAACATGTTTCTGGGTACTCTGTGTCCGATATATTTTCACTTATTCACGAATGATAAAGGTTTTGTGCGTTTTACGATTTAATTCTTACCCCACGCCCAGCCCCAGTAATGATCAGCGTGGTAATAGTCCATACAAATAAATTGAGTTACTACAACGAAAAACAACTAGTGGCGGTCGTAAATATGTATCTAGTAGGTTAACTTCGTACGTCTCTGATTTGTCGCAGAAGAGGGCAGTCTGGGACACCCAAGGAGAATAAGGTTAACAATGCCAATTAACAGTCACACACCGACAAATGACTACTGCTTACATATCGAGCTGACACATATGTGTCTTCTGTTTACATCCCGAGTGAGCCGCTTATATGCAAGATTTGACTTTTAATACAGCTGGACTAACTAGGACCCTGGGAATCCAATAAAAGTATCCAAAATATACCGAGATTATTTGTTCTTTAGCTATGGTCACCCCTAAAGTCACCGTCTCCAAAGTATTCAAATTGAATTTTTGCATCCTAAACAAAATGTGCGTCTCCATTTCTAGATTTTATGTTATGGTTTGCTTATTTCTGTTATTATTCAGTCCAGTGTCCAAAGTAAACAAATTGTATTTGAGCGGAGAATCTAGGAATCGTCACTCTTATTATTCATAGTTTAATAGTAAATTATATGATTAAAATCGTAATAATTATATAACTATAATACATAGTGAATTATCAGAGTCACCAGAAGATGTGCCGAAAATTTTTGACCCAGGGTCAGCGGTGTGCAGGTCTAGTGTTTAAAATCAAATTTTTATGCCAAACTGGCACATATGTGCCAGCTCGGTGCGTGACTGTTAACATTCGTTACTCCTCGAATTAACTAATACAATAATTATTCATTAATTAGGGTTACCATATTTGTATTGTCAAAAAGCCGCACATTTTTCAAAAGTTGGTGAAAAAAACGGACAAAATCCGGGCATTTTTGAAACCTCAAATCTGGAGTGAGTTCCGTTTATAAAGTACATGATGACGTCATCACTTTTTATACACCCGTTACGAACTCTACCTGAAAACGGATACAATACAGGGTTCGACAAATGTTCCATTTATAGAACATGGGATCATTATAGGATCAATATAGGAAGCCTAAATATGTGTTTTTTGGATTTTAGACCCCACGTATTTGCCGCAAGCGAACCTAGAAATCCAAAATTTCAGTTGGAACCTAGACTAAAATTTGGTTATATACCCTGATATTACCTATTTTAAATAACTCGTTATTCTCGGCTACGATTGTGTGGTATTCAAATAACAGATTTTAAAATTTCCAGAAACTTGTACCCCTCAGAATCGTTTCTGAGGCAATCATACAACCACGTACAACCATCATACAACCAATCAGAGTTCCCGTACTATTTAAAGCGCCAAGGTCGTTATTCTTAATTGTTCTGCGAAAACCCGGACATTTTCAATAATTTTCAAAACATATATCACATTTCGTACTCCGGTCGACTGGTCTACCAACTGATAAATTTTAATATTGTTTCGCTAATTACGTTTAATTATGTACTGTTACCTTTAATATTAATAGACATTGTGTTTGAAGTGACTTTGGATGCACTCTTTTTCATGGCCTTAAAATAGCCTGCAGATAAATCGAGATTTTTATTTGTTCTTCTTCCAAGTGCAATATTTACTCCCCTCGGTGTATTCAAAGCTTAGTGGGTCTGATAGAGTTTTTCCTTGCGCTGTTTTCAGAATGTCCAAAATTACAGGCCTTCTTACAGTTAACCCCTCTAAAGACAAAAGGTGAGTCGAATAGTAAAGTCGAAAAGTGAAAAACTTTTTGAAAACATGTATCTTTTTAGGCCCATGTTTGGTTTATAACTGGGTCACGCTTAAGAATTCGGGATCGGTCCTCACAGAAGCATTGAGGCTTGGTTAATGACGCGTCGAATAAGCCAACTTTCGAGCCAACCGACATACTTCACGAAGGGCAAGTCTTCGTATTAGTCGTCTCGTTCCGTTCTTCCGGTTAGGATTTCAGGCAACAATTGTGGGCTTCATCGTGGATTTGCTGCCTGCAGAATGCCGTTGTCACGTCTTGAATTCGTTCTTAAATGTGGACTCTAAGTTGTTACACTATTTACCGCGGTTATCTGTCTTTTGTGTCGTATTACGCGTGGACTGTCCGGAAACGGAAATTATAATGAACTTGGCACATGATGTAATAGATTGATCCGGTTTAATACAAATAAATGTTTGTAGAGTGCTATTTAGTCAGCTCTTAGTGGTCTCCACATGGCGCGAAAAAGTAGGTTTTACGTTTAATTAGCTGTACGTATAAAACATCCACTAATTAAACCGTCGCTTTTTTAACTTTTGCCATATGTGGCGTAGTTTAAGTTGTTTACGCAAACTTGCTTGTGCGCGCAACTATTTTTAGAATTGAGTTTTAATAGGTCCTAATTCGGGAACGCTAACATACAATAACTATCCCGCTCGGAAGCTTAGTAATTTGTATACAAATTTGAGTTCAATTTAGACATCTTACGTAACTCGATTTGGTTAGTACGTCTGATATTTGGTTGGTTCTGGCTGATTTGTGGGTGGCTGGAGTTTATCTCCAGTGGCGGCGGTTTGTTTTGGGACTTCCCTCGGACGTTCTAATACACGAAGTGGCGGAGGGGGGGAGAAAATAATTAGGGAAAATGTCGTAGCCGGGGTTACGTTCCGTGTCGGATTCGCAATGTGAGCGGTCGACGTAGTCATCACTCCCATTGTCACCCCGTAGACATGGGATTGTCTACGGGTGACGTAGACAATCATCCATTATAAATTCATATGCTAAGTGGACTGCTGTCGTTTCAAATAAGCGAAACCTCCTATATTGAGTTCTACTACGGGCGTGGATGTAGCGCTAGTGTTACTACTGGTTTTAGGGCCCATTGAAAGAAGAGTATATTCATGCGTCTTATCCTTCCAATGGAAGGCTCTTCTCTGTAGGACACATTTAAGGATACCGAGTGCCAATACCGGCTACGACAGCCTAATTAACCAAAATATTTATTACCAATACCGATATTGTTTACACGTATCTCGGTGTTGGGCATGGGAAATGTATCCTCCCCTGTAAGCAGGGGTTCAAAGAAAGTTTGAAATGTATTATAGCTTATCTGCTTTTGGGACGAAAAACCTTCATTTCCCTATGGGCTGCGCATTCGTACTGCTTGCCGACCATTAATATTTTCTAAAAAGTGAGCCTGTTCGGTTTCGTAATTGATGGGCAATTGGGTAGATCACTGTTGGATAAGCGTTCGTCCTATCTAGTCATTACAAAAACTTTAACGGCCGGATAAAAACAATTGCCAATTTTTTGGACTTCTCCTATGGCAACATAGGCCTATTCTCAATCCTTGAGATTGTCGCACTCGTTTGTTTTAGCTTATGCGAAAAATATATGTTGGATATACTTTTCTATTCCAATAAACAAACGGTGGCTCCGATGTCCAGAAGGGAAGTAAGTCGGAATTTTAAAAAGTGGAATTTTTTGAAATTTTAAATTACCATAACTTGAGAAGAATCAATTGTGCGCACTTTTGGTAATGTAAAACTTTGATCGTGAAGCTATACCTTACAACCTATCAACGTGTAAGGGTATTTGATAGATAGGTCACAAATGGGATGTTTAACCAGTGGAGACCCCGAAGGACGTTTTTTCTCTTAACACCCCAAAAACGCTCTTCTTTCGCAAATATCTGGAGAACCAATGGATGGATCTGCTCCAAATTTAAACAGATTAGAGGGATTTCCAATACCCTTCATACAAAAATAGTCCCGATGCAAAACGTTCAGTGTAACTAATTTGACAGGCTTTTTGGCGCTTTTTGTGAAAATTGAAGCGACTTGCAAAATTTAACTGCCATTATCTCAGCAGTCGGACATCTATTTCAATCCAAAGATTCCGTCGCATACAAAACATGGCGATCTTATCGTTTACACAACATTTTTATCGAATATAAACTAATTACAGCACTAAAGGTGTTGACGGTAGGAACTCGCTTTTAATTTATTATCTTTCTCTGGGTATCCATATTCGAATAGGAACAAAATAATGGTCTCGCGCTTTAAAGAACATTTTTTATTACATATTTAGTGAAGCTCCATTTTTTTCAGAAATCCAACGGTTTTCTAATTATAAATCCAAGACTTTTAACCCCAATAACTCAGATTTATTTTATGTGCTAGGGAGAGAGCTAGCGTATTTTTTACAATGGCGCACGCTCTATGCCAGGGAGCAACTGATAGAGTTTTTCCTTGCGGTCCATAATCTGTTCCCAGACTATCCGAAATTATACCGGTCGTACAGTTAACCCCCCCTAAAGTAAAAACCTGAAAATACCTTTTTAAAATAAACGAACTAGATTTAGTAGACCTCAGGGCATCCAATAAAAGTATCGAAAACGTACTCCTATTATTCGAACCAAACATTAGTTTTTATGCAGCTATTTCGAGCTAAATTTTTAATCAAGACGAATCGAAAGGTGAAAAATTCGCGATTTCGTCACTTTTTGAAAATTCGGAGTCATGGCTGGAGTCATGGCGCGTCGAATAAGGCCACTTTCGAGCAAATCGGACATAGTGCCCAAAATCACATTTTTGACTTCTAGTGGCTATAACTACATAACCGGTTCGGAATTCTGTTTCGACCGCTTGAGAAGAAATGTAGCGGACATCCGTGCACGTTGAGTGAGACTAATGTTGGGGGAAATCAGTCATTTTAAAAAATGTGAAATTTTATAATTGGCATACGAGGTATAAAATGAAAAAGTACGGAATACTCACAAATAATTTCCACTAATTTATAATAACACATATCTGATATTAAGCTAGGTATGCAGAATTTTTGGGATTTTTAGGCATATTGTTTGATCGAGAAAATATTATTTCAATGAAATTTCGCGTTAGAACTTTTATATTATGGGCGTGTTTGTAAAAATATAGATAACAATTAATTACAAAAATGGACAATAATGAAGGCCCGTTATTAAGCTGGGTACCCTGAAATTTCTGGACTTCTAGCTATAGATTTGACGGAGAAAATATTATTTGAATGAAATTTTCGTGATAACCCCTTACATTCCGATTTTTCGTACGGTATGGGTAAGAAATATTAATATAATTTTAATACCGTTACATAGCCAGCGAGCACAGCTTCCATCCTTCAAATTTTCAATGGAAAATATTGCTTCGTTTTGAATTCAAATGTCAAAGGAGAGCGGAGGACACTTTGTCCCTAAAGGGTCACCACAGGATATTTCGCTCGGGGTCTCCACTGGTTAAAGTACAAATGTTCAAAAAGTGACAAAATCACGAATTTTTAACTGCTGCAGAAACCCGGCCAAGATCCCAACGCATGTTCACTAAACATTTGACTCAAAACAGCTGCAAAAAAGGTATACTAGTAGGGGGGTCAAAGACAAGGGTGTATGTTATGGCAATGTCAATTTCGAGGTCCATAGGTTTAAAACGAATAATCACAGTATGTTTTCGATACTTTTATTCACTGCCCAGGAGCCTAGTTAATCTAGCACGATTTAACCCAGTGAGCTGCTATGCCCCCATGAGTTACAATTATCGTTTAAAAAATGTCTTTTCAATCGTTTTTGTATTTAGAGGGTAATTATTGTGCTACGCGGTATAATTTTGGATATTCTGGGAACAGTTTCGTAACCACAAGGAAAACTCTATCATACTCCTAGGGGGACCGCGCCATGCAGTGGTAAGCCTTACCACTCGATCCCGACCCAATAGGGTTTTTACCCATGGTGTGGTAAGACAAATTGGTAGTTGTTCATTTCTATGTCAGTTGAAAATTACTTAATATTTTTCAATAAAATTTGTATCATGAGTTAGTTGAGTGTTAGGTCTTTCACATGATCTTTCACATGATTTTTATAGACTTCCATAAAATGCTCAGTAAGGAAAAATGTAATCTTTTCCAATTCACAAATTTGTTTCGGAAACATCTACCAATTCGTTTCCATTTCACTTTAAAGTAACCCGAAAATCCATGAATAGCTTTTAATAAAATGTTTATAATTAGAAAGGTTATAGATTAGCTTTATAATGGTAAACC
>SCLF01093799.1:0-11093 GCA_004367975.1 Mesochordaeus erythrocephalus
TATTATTCATAGTTTAATAGTAAATTAAATGAATAAAATAATAATAATTATATATTAATAAATAAATAGTAAATTTTGGAAGTCAGCAGAAGATGCGCCGAAAATTTCGACTCAGGGTCAGGGGGCTAATCGGGACCAGCATACCGTCTAGAGCTTGAAAATCGCATTTGTATGCAAAAAACCACGTTCGTGCCTGCTGGATTAGTGACTGAAAAATAAAATATATCCCATCAAGAACATGTCCTACAGTGTACTAAAATCTTACCAACAGTATCATTTTGAGACATAAATTTGTATATTCGGCTGCGGGATTCACTTCTAGTTTAGTCCAAAGGTTGCACCCCTTCGTATGTATAGGGAAATACATTATATTAAACTGCGTATGCATTTATTGTAGCGTGGGTAAAATTAGAATTCGTACAGTTTTTCTAGAGCCGTCTCACCGGAAAATCCATGATTATTTTTTAATGAAATGCCTACCATTAAAAAGCTAAACGTTAAGCTGAACAATCAAAGATGAACGTTTACCTTCCTAAAAGTTGGTTAAAAATTCTCGAGGAAAGAATCTACCACTACAAACATTACCCGAGGTACTGTATACCTAAATCGAGGTAAGGTAAGGGCTTAATTCTATTCTTGCTACACACCTGTCAAAATCACCCCCACCCCTTGAAGTGGGAACCGATCGATTAACGAGAAAATAGGGTTTTTCATTGAGTATTCACAATTATACGGCGTCTTATAGTTAACCCCCTAAAGACAGAATCTGATTAACATCTTTTTCTGGAAAAACGTTAATTTTAACTCCTGGGGTATAGCAGCTGACCCAACTAAAGCGTCCTGAATTAAAGTCACATTGTTCAAAATGGACAAAATTAAATTTGACCGTCCTGAAATTTAGTTTTTACGCAGTTGTTTCGAGTCGATTTTTTAGTAAAGATACTTTGGCATCTTGGAATGTTTTCTAAGTCATAACAAAATCAACAGGTGAAAAATTCCTGATTTTGTCACTTTAGAAATTCAATTTTTGATGCTATAACTAGGTCACGTATTACGAATTCGAGGTCGGTCATTTGACAATAATTGAAGCTGGAGTCATGACGCGTCGAATAGCCCACTTTCGAGCCAATCGGACATACTTGCCGAAATCACAGTTTTGACATCAAATGGCTATAAATACGTAACGGGTTAGGAATTTGAGGTCAATCCTATGAGAATAAATGAAGCTGACATCCGTGCACGACTAATGAGTCCAATTTACTAATATTTTAAAATGTCCGATTTCAACGCGCCATGACTCCAGCTTCAATTCTTCTCAAAGGACCGATCATAAATTCGTAACGCGTGATCTAGTTATAGTCCAAAAATTGAATTTGTAAAATACACATTTTCAAAAGTGTGTACAAAGAATCACGAAATTTTCAGTTTTTTATTTGTTATGACTTAGAAAACATTCCAACATTCCAAAGTATGTCCACTAAAAATTCGACTCGAAACAACTGTAAAAACTAAATTCCAGTACGGTCAAAGTCAATTTTGTCCATTTTGAACAATGTGATTTCGAGGATGCAGTTAATTCAGCACGATTTAATTCGGTCAGCTGCCATACCCCCACGAGTTCAAATTAATGTTTTTCCAAAAAAAGGTCTTTTTCACATTCTGTCTTTAAAGGGGGGTTAACTATAAGACGCCGTATAATTTTTGACATTCTGAGAACAGATTCGGAACCGCAAGAAAAAACTTTATCAGACTCACTAAGTCTCGTTAACCGATCAGTTCCCACTTAACGCGGTTGGGTGACTTTGATAGGTGTGTACAAGTTAATACGCTGCCCTTAATACGAATAGGGTTAAAAGAAGGCACAATCAGGATTAGATAAAACTGCGGATACTAGCCTTAAGAATTACACTCATGTCGCAAAAAGTGTCGTTAATGGTCTCCCTAGTATTTGAATTAAGGTAACTTTAGATGTTTATTCATATATTCGATCACAGAATGGGGTTTTCACATGGGTTCACAGCATGACACTCTAATCAGATTAATTTTAGAAGATTGCATTCAAAGTAATTCATAGTAAGACCACAGTAGGATATGGTGTGTATGAATCGACTCAAAACAGACTCGAATTATTTCGAAACTAAAACTGAGATAGACAAATTACAGGGGAAAATATGAATCCGAGACCGAGGAGAATTTACAGGCTTCATATTACAGCTTGGATGGTCAATGAAATATTTCGATTAGAAATGAGCAGGTTTTCTGACAGTATTCGTCAGAAGTATCCAGGAAAAATGCATTTTATCGTTAGCCATATTGTCGATGAAAGGTACGAAGTATTGTTCCTTCCGCCTGGAAAGCCGGATATCTTCAACCGTTGGACCTGTTGCCTAATACTATGGCTAAGAAACCGTGAATTGGGAGGAAACACAAAAATGGAAGTCGATGAAAAGACAGCTGCTGCAAGTTTTGCCAAAATCTGGCATGACACGGAAGCACAAATTTGTCAAGCTGCTTTCAGAAAAACCAAAATTGGAACGTTCATAAATATTCCGAATCAATCTGAACTACAATTTGACCAGAATCAATCAGATGAAATTGAAAAAGCCATGAAGAAAATAGGTTTCAATATTATTCCGCAAGCTACATTTAGTTATTTACGAGTTAAAAAATACTAATAAAGTATTTGTAAATGCTGGGTTTAAAGTATTTCGCACACCTAATATCGACGCGCGGGAATTTAAAGACTCCAAATTTTCCTGTCCCATTTGGATACTTTTTCTGGCACGATTGTACATTTTACCACATACACAGTTTAGCTAACTTTTAGTAAGTTTTCCTACCATTGAGCAAATGGATAAACAGGGTGTTTATGCTAATTACTGTAGTGAAAGTCCGATTATAAATGTTAAGCTTTCAATAAGCGATTGTAGCTTCGGTTTGCTCTTTCATACCAAGTAGTAAAAGCTACTCTTAAAAAAGGAATTGGAAAGTTTCTAAAGGACCCGAATCCATCTGAATGGTGTCTTAAACTCGTGCATATAACCATTACACTACTGGCGACTGGTCTACCAACTAATTCGAAATAATAAGTTCTCAAAGATCAGAAACTTGTAATTAACCGTCAGGGTACACAATTATTTATTGCCCACGATACAATATAGCACAATATTGCCACGTCAACAACATGCTGAAATACCAGAAAACAACACGCTGAAATTCTAGAAAAACATTATAGGCAATGATTCTGCTATATTGTATCGTGGGCAATAAATAAATAATAGAAAAAACATTTCATTTTAGTTAAATATAAAGCGTTTCAAGAGAATGAAGCGAATGAAGTTGATTGGTTTCAATATTATTTCGCTAATGACGGTACTCTTTTAAAAGCTCACTAAGCGACTGAAAATTACGGCGAAAAAAGCAAAAATTTGTTTGCAATGATTTATGGTAACCGTTATATCCCTCATTTTAGGGAAAATTTAAACGAACTTGTACGTATTTTCCGGTAATCTGGTCACCCTGAATGAATTTTATGGTTTACTTTCAACTGTGTCTAAGAAAAGTGAATTTTGATATTCATTTGCCTAAATAAATTTCACCACGACCTATTCGACAAGAATAAATTTAAGATTCACATTGCAAAAGTTCTCAATGAGCGGGAATAATCATACAATTCAAGAACGAATTCCATCCGAAAATTCCATAAAGTAAGTTTCATATTATTTTGCGTATACTGTGATAAATGATTATTTTGAACTACGGGGCACCCCGTGTAAATAAATGTAAAAGTGACAAATACCAGCCAGAGAAGTCTGGTAAATTTAAATTTTACTAGTTCAATAGTTAAAACTGGGCTGCAATTGGTTCTCGATTTCTATTGGAAAACCCCCAGAAGCCAAGCTAGGATAACAACAATGAATGTAACGCGGCTAGTCTAGACAGTAAGCCAGACAAATTAAAAACCAGACAAATACTGAAAAAGTGAACACATTAATTAATCACACCGAGTAGCTTTAATGACATTTTTGCCAATAGTATTTACTTATCTATATTTTATCGTACTTTAGTGCTCACAGTGATGCCATCGCGCTAATTTTGTTCTTTACACTTTATGACGTCAGGAAATTGGGGCTGCGTTTCAGTCAATTACGCACAACGGATACTAAGATATTTAACTCCTGTACTCCCTTTTGACTTTTTAATACTCATAGATCGGGTTTTCGCGTTTTGCTCGAAACTGAACGGAGCTTGGTCAGAATGCCCCTCAGGACTCCACCCCAAATTCCACGCCGCATCCTTTACGATAATTTTTAGACCGGAAGTGATACCTAAAAACCAGAAATTGTTTTTTTTTTCGAATTGAGTTACATAGAATTTTTGCGTGGGATAAATATTAATCAATAAATGCCTTCAAAAATCGAAGCGGCCCAATCCAACCCGTGGTAGCTAACAAATGAAGTTCCACTTTTTACTATTTATGACAGCTGTCTTACATATCAACACGTTGAACAGCATTTCCAAATAAAATTCTACGGCGCAGATTTTGGGAGAAATTGCGGCCCAAAATTATTACCGTAAGTGAACCTGAAAATAAAAAATGGAAAATTTAAAAAAAAATTAGAAAACAGCAAAATTTTAAAACACCAATAAGATTCAACTGAGAATTGGAAAAGAACTGGATATTCCATTCTTATCCCACTAGCTACATGAAGATCCGAAAGATCAGATACAGCAGTGGATATGGTAAAACATATGGTAAAACATCTGGAAATAATAAAGTAATACAAAGCGGGAGGGAGATTAAGGTCAGATTAAGGTTTGTCTACCGGCAGAGTCTACAGGCGGAGTCTACTGGTGAGTATTATTATCTCTACTGGTCGAGCGCGTCTACTGATGAGTAGAAAAACTAATTCTGTGTAGTGGTGTGTAGATGGACTATTTCTATGGTGGAGCTTGTCTACAGTATATCTGTCGGTCAAGCTTGTCTACTTGCCAGTAATTGAAATCTAATAGTGATGTGTCTGCTGGTGAAGCTTGTCTAGTGGTAAACATATAAAACCGCGCAGATAAATATCTCTGTTATCTACGGGCAGAGTAGATCTGCTGTTGAAGCCTGTCTACTGCTGAGTATATGATGCTTAACGAAGAAGCTCGTCTACGCGTAAGTAGATATCATCGAACGGATAAAGGCCTCTGCTGCCTATGACATAGTATATAAAAACAAATTCTTATTGTCTAATGGCATGGTGAAACGGGTCTATAAGTGCTGGTGAACTACGTATAATTGTTACAGGTTACGCTGAATAACACTAGAGAAATACGAGTAAACACTAAAGTAATTTGAGAAAAGCTGGTCGACTCAGAAAACGGAGGTCCGGGGCACCAGCATATCCGAACGAGTTATTTCCAACCTAGGAGAAGGTGAAGTATATCTATATACAAATAAAGGTGCCCTTAATAAAGGAGTAGCAAAGGGTCGATCAGGAAATATTTAAGCATACTTGGGAAAAGGGCTATCAGATAAATAAAACACTATTTGGAAGACGTCGAAAAATACACTAGCACGAATAAATTATGTTTCAAAGCTTGCGGGTGTGCGTTGGGAAATGTACTTGAAATGCATTGGTAAAAATATGCTTACAAACTAAAATTGATTACTTATGCACTAATAAGGAACCGAATGGTGGATATATATAGGATGAAAAACACGGCCGAAGGATCGATGGTTATTATTGGGAATCGGAATGTATGAACAAATTCTTTACTCTTCATCTAAAGGCCAACAGATATAACTCAGGAAAACTCTGTAAAACTGTACTATGGACAAATACTTAAGTCTCGCGCTGCCATGAAGACCAATAAGCATGCAAGCGCGCATAATTATGTGTTTAAACTACGTAGAAGCTGGCTTTGCAAGGGGGGGGTCCATATGCAAACCCGATGTTTACTAACTTTTGTAAGCTAGTGTTGTCATCTATTTGGCATTATTTGCCAGCTGTAGATAAATAGAGTACTGCAGAGCCAAATGGCAAGATGTTAAACAAAATGTTGCCCAGATTAAGTTCGGGAGGTTAAAAGTTAATATTAATGGCGAAAGAAACGGGGCTCTTACAATTGCGAGTGTAATGTATCCATTAAAATTGTAGCAGTCAAAAGAATCACTTTGACCACTCTAAAACATCACACCAATCCATTATATAATTTCGGAACCAAAGAATAAGCAACTTTGCAATTAAATACGAGCTCAGTCCGAAAAATTACAAACGATAATGGACGAGATAGGGAAATGCTTAAACTTAAAAATCTAATTTCAAAACATTGCAGTAATGTCTGCGGCGATTATATCAACCTAAAATACTCCTAAATTATGGGCTAAAAATAGGATATGGAAAGATACCGATTTGAGGACCGAGTCGTATGGGAAGACCTCTTAGTATAAAATATAATCGGGAGTCATGCCCTGTGGGAACCACTTCATTGAGTACGCTACTTTAGTTTGTATAATAAATGATGGTTACATTTCATTTCATACTGTACGCATTAAATTACATACATTTAAAACTAATTACTTGAGGAACTAGAAGGGGAAATAACTTATCCGTTTTACAACAAAGTTATTCTTATTGACTTTTTGTGGTTCAATACGCCGAAAATTGTATTTTTTCTATATTTCTCTCTCCCCGAGGGAAATTAAACGTCTTCTACGTTTAAGCATGTATCTCTAGAATGCATTAATATTTAATGAAATTTTTAGATTTCAACATATCCATTTAATTTGGAGGCTAGTCTTCTTGAATCGATGCGTAAGTGGACAATGTCATCGTTATTAATTTATTTGTCATTATCTACCTTATCGAGTGATTTCCCTAAGCTTAAATTGTGCCTGTAGTTAGGTCATGCATCTATGGATCATATTAAAACAAACAAACTAAATGTGTCTCCATTGGGCCGCATTTTACGAAGAAAAGTATACAGAGAGAAATAAGGGAGGAGAGCCAGATAGAACGTTTTTCTTCGTATTGGCAGTTTTTAAAAATCATGATAGGCTTTTCCTGCAAATATATTGATGACACATTTATTCGCAAGCAGCACCGGTCTTGTAATCGCTTTGTTAGAGAATCCGATCGAAGTAATGTAAAAGTAAATCCTGTGCTAAAGTACACGGTGTTCCATCCATAACGAAGACGCTTACGAAAATTTGTAATATTTTTTAAAAGACTGAACAAATTTCGTAGCCCTCAATACGACTGAGTAGATTATTATTTAGAGTACCATTTCACACTATGTAGCCACCGGAAGCATTGATAAATTGTTGACATGAGGTTTTGATTTCATCTCGAAGCTCGTCCAAGTTTCGTAGTTTTGCTCATTAAAGCCGTTGCTGCATTTTCAGCGATAAAACATAGTTGAGAGCATTCAAATCTGGCAACGAGAGGGGGAAAACTGATTTATACCAACATCCAGCGATATTTTCGGCCAAAAAGAAACCGACATTTATTTGACGTATGGCAGGGGGCTCCATCCTGTTGGAGACAGTAATTTCCTTATGGGTAATGTCTTAAGACTCAAGGTCGTAGATTGTCCTTCGAAATTTTTATATAGCCGTCGGTGTTCAATTTAAGCCCTCTTTAATGAACACGAGGGCCATTTTGCGTCCATCTGATGCAACGGCACCGAACACCATTACGCCGGCTGGATGATTGGAAACTTAATAATAATAATTGGAAACCAGAATATTTGGTATAATATAAGTCTTTTTTACCATCCAAATTAGGGCGATAGAGTATGATAGTACGACTGTTGAATATATTCACATTATTAAAATGCCCTGTATAGTAGTAGCTCATGGGAGAACCTTCACAAGACCTCATTATTGATTAATAGTAATAAAACATTATTACGTTACATGTTTCTACAAATTTGTACTACGCCTCTGCCCAAAATTGATAAGATGAAAATTCACAAAAAGCGAGAAATTTTTGCAAACTTGTGAATCTCTGAGAATAATCTTGTGAATAAGCTAACTTTGGAGGAAATTAGGTAGCACTATTTAACAACGAAATTAAGGGGGACGAGCTAATAAATAATTATGAAGGTTATACGGCATAGTACGAAAAAGTGCAGAACACTGATTACTTTGTTTAGTCTGGTTAGTTTCGTTTAGTTTGATTTAATGCGGTTTACATTGGTTTAGTTTGGTTTCATTTGGCTAGTTTGGATCAAGTTAAATTCATATCGTTTAATTTGCGTTACTTGGGTTTACTTTGGTTTAACTTAGATTAGTATGGTATAATTTGGTTTAATATGACCTAGCTTGTTTTATTTTGGTTTGATTGGGTTTAGTTTTTCTAATTACTCCAATTATTATCTTCATATTATAACTAAATATAATGCGTGTACGTGATAGTGCTGGCTTGCTCTTTCGTTGTTCCTGAGTATTATTTGCGACAAAGTAGTGAAGTCTTTGGTCATGTGGATAGGAATTAACATCGGATGATCTCTTATAACAAGTGACTTTGATTAAATGGTTAGTAAGTCTCACTCAAAATGTATGTTCATATTTTCTTATGTAGAACCTCCTGCCCTAAGAAAAATCCTACTCTATTTTTGTCTGTTTTATTATATTTCCATCCCTAATAGTCATCAAAGTTTTTATCGCTAACCATTTGAGTAGACCCAGCTTTTAGCCTATTTGTAGGTTCCCCAATTAAAGTGAATCGCTATAAGGGAAACTTTGGGTACCAGCTGGACATTATCAGACAGCTAAATTATTGATAGAATTTTCGACTTATTGCAACTCGTGGCATCTTTCCAATTGAATAAAATAGTTGAATTCTCTTTGTAAACAATAGGAATCCATTAGTGGATTCTGACAGCAACGACATTGTATCCCTTATTTTAATTGGTGGTTCACTGTCTTTTATCTGGTAGATGAATCCTCCAGATTTGTATAAGAGGTTTCTACAGCTAGCATTTGGTTTTAATCCTTCATAAACGCATACGCGGTTGTTTAAAGGACTCACCACTTCTTAGCTCTAATAAAGCGATAATTTTTTATTCGCTTGAAATTTATGTGTCTGTAAATAATATTCATTAACAGGAGTGAACTAGTCAATTGGAACTATTAGTGATATGTTAATCCCAAAATTAGTCGTTCCTTGTGTGATAGACCTGATTTCGATTGGTATTGTTTTGATAGGAGCCGTTATGTTTTTCCATCAATGTTAAAGGAACGTAATTTTATTGGCGGTATTCCTCTTATTGAAATTGTTATTGTTCCACCAATGTTGTTATTATTTCGGTTATTGCGTGGGCATGAACCTTGTGATAACGGTCATCGGACGAAATGTTAGAGGAAGACTTTGAGGTGATTGTTACCAATCGAGCCTTTTTGACTCGTGCGATTTGAGTTATTATTCTTTAGTTTTTTTGGACGGTAGCGTTCCATGATCTTTTACCGAGTAGGTCGGTTCTTAAACCACACCTGATAGGTATATGGCACTGATATTTGATGTATGAATTGCCAGTTAGCGTTCATTATAGGCCGAAATGATATTACTACAACTATTTAGAGTTGTAGAAGCCGGCTCGCTGTGCGACAATAAAGCGTATGTTTTCGTAATGTAAACCGGAATTAACCTTGGGTGGATGTTAGTAACTTGTTTAGATGTTAGTAACTCTCGCGGATTATATGGTTGGTCTTAGTTGTTAAATATTGTTAGCTGGGAGTGAACATGAGTCGCTAAGAGAGACTTTGAGTAATAGCTAAACTTTATAAGTCCACGGTATATACCGACAACCATGTTCTTATATTTTTGAAATCGATAAATCAGTTAGAAAGAAAGTAGTAAGCCTTCAAATTACCGTTTATTTTACAACATACCAGCACCATAGCCGTTATCAGTAGGATATGAGCAATCAGATCAATTATTTAAGCATTTAAATGTATAACCAATATGGTTCGGGACATAAACAAGGTTCTGTCAATAAGTGAGCTAATTATTATTTTAATTGATCTTCAAATAACAGATCAACCGTTTTCAACAAACACCAGAATACTATTTTCGGCTTATTAAAATGATAATTTTATGTATTAATTAAGCAAATTAAACCAAATAATCAGTGCTCTCCACTATGATCCACTAAGGTCTCCACTATAGTCTTCGTAATTATGGTCAACGTCTGCGTTATCCTTAATTTATTTGTCAAATAGAGCCATCTAATTCCATAGGTCCACAACCGGGATATACAGATATTTATCATTCAGTAGTTAAACCTCTTCAGTTATATCCTATCTTATAATTAATAGCGAATTGATGGGGGAAATGGCGACCGGAGGAAATTGCCGAGCGTGGAGTGAAAACGTCTATACTAAGCTATTTCTCGACTCGAACAACAAATCCGCAACATTGGCTGTTGTAAAGGTAATGGGAATTTTGAACGGGTGTTTATGTCTCTCGGGCAACCTTTTCTGTGCAAACTTTTGGTCGTTTTTGTTCAAAAAATCGACTAGCTTCCATATCCAGAATATCCTATTTTGTTATAAGGAAATAAAGGCATTGAATATAAGCACTTTTCAACCAAAATTTTCACAATCATGCTGCTTTTACGCGTCGTTATTACTGGAGCACACTAGATGGAGGTAAATGAACTTACTTGTTTAACACTATGGTTTATTTCAATATTTATTCCGTAATCATAATTTTTTTCCAGATTAGAGGGGGGGTTAGTAGGGTCAATCAAATACCTAACAACTTCTAAAGCCTTAAGAACCATAAAAACAGGATCCGTGGACAAAAATGACCGAATTGTTGCTTGGAAAATATTTATATCAAAAACTAGTGTTACCTAATCGGCTTTTAGTAAACAGTCACACGTGTAAGATGCTGCTTTATACTCTCGCTTGGATGACGGTGTCATATATCCAGAGGTGAACTACCCCGACCCTAATTGAAGCAGACTACACGTATACCTGACTTAGCTAGTCTGATAGAGTTTGTTCTTGTGGTTCCCAATCTGGTTTCAGAATTTCCATAGTTGTCCTCATTTTATAGTTAACCCCCAAAAACCCCTATTGTGAAGTCTTAAATGAC
>SCLF01093910.1:0-11093 GCA_004367975.1 Mesochordaeus erythrocephalus
AAAAAAAAGGATTAAGTGGCGGGGTCCCCGCCAGCAGTCCCACTTTACCCCCTAAATTCCCGCCAGTAGTCCCCCCTCCCTGAAATAATGGGAACAACCAATAATATCTTTATTCTTGCTTATCACCGTTTGAGGAAAAAATGAGTGGTTTTCCAAAATTGCAGTTCAAATTATATAACTGAAGTGGGAGTTAATCGTAAATTTGGGACTCAGCAAAATCTTCTCACGCTCCCGCCTCTCAGTATCAATAACCTCAAGTACTGCGCAAAAAGGCAATGTATAGAATGTATTACTTTAGGTTATATAAGTACGCCACATAACCAATGATATCACCAATTATGTCAAAAAAAACGAGCGTTGTACAAATGTCATTTTCTCAGCCGTACATCGATTTTGTTAATTAAAAAAAACTTAGTGGGTCTCATACCCAGAAACCCATATTGTGGAATTTTAAATTACCATGAATAGAGAAGAATTAATTGTACGACCTTTTGGTAATGTAAAACTTTGATCGTGAAGTATTTCTCATATAACCGTTATTGGGGGTGGGGAAATTAACCCTCACGCTGCAGTCTGTGCCGTGCGACACAGATGATCACTAATCGGACCATAACTGCTGTTAGAGTGGTGCTACGTCGCATTTACCCACCAGGACCCCCCCATAATCGAAGTGGAGGCAAAAGAACGGAAATTTGTTTTTCGAATCGGGAGTCGCACTAAATTGTTGCCCTCTAGTGGACCTCTAGTGGACCTCTAGTGGGCAGGTATCTTTAAAAATATTAAGTACCTATAGGTATCCAGGAAATGGCACTTTAAAAAAATTAGTTTTTCACAATTGAAGACAGCTGTCTTAAACGGGGGAACATTGTTGGGAAAGCATCACCTTGTTGGGAAAGCATCACCTGTTGGGGAAGAGTTACGTAACTCTCAATATTCGCACGTAAACTATTTGAGAGTATCAAAAAAACAATTAGTGTTTAGAGAGAACAATCTTCTAGATTTCAAATTATTTTTGTGTCAGATTAGGGTATGAGTGTTGATCAATTTTGCTATATTTGAAAGTGAGATTAAATTAATGAAAGAGACAAATGGCGGAAGATGAAGGCATACTTAGCGATCAATATTATTTGGTGACGTCACAGGATACCACGATTAACATAATTTGGCTGAAATGGAGCCTTGGGTTACGGACGATATTGACTCGGACACGGACGACAAAATTGATGATCAGCCCGAAACTGATGATCCACTACTGTTTAGCCGAGCCCTCAGTGTTCATTCGGTCCAACAATGGGACGCTATCAGAAGAAATACAACCTTGCCGAGTATAATAAGAATTCGATGTCAGAAATTTGAAAACCCCGAATTATTATTTAATCATACCTTCGGCAATGTTTTCTTTGATAGCGTCTTGGTTGCCACTAACTATTTCGCATGGACTTTTATTCCGTGCACCTAAAATCTCCGCGCGTGAAATTAAAAGGCTCGTGCCTGGCCTTTTGAAATCGGACAATTTTACCATAACCACTGTAGCTTTACCTTTTTTGTCATAAAATTTAGCGTAATCTTGTTTAGTTTTGCATCTTCAGTAGACTCTTTCAAATCGTAATAAGAATATCGTGCAAATGGGCACGTTTTCGAATCGTTTTCAATTGTAGTGTTACAACCGCTTGCATTCGGTGATTTTAGACACAAGTGGATTGAACATGATAACTCGTTCGACATGCGACTCTTTCTGTCCAGGAGTTCATCAGATAAACAGAATTATAATACTGTTTTTACATAACTGGCGTTACTAAGCTTTATGTTGTCATCTCATTGGCGGAGCAGTGGGATTCTAATAAATTTAAATGCGCATTTAAATCGAGTGATCTGGTGGAATTAAGCTAGCCAATCCACCTAACTTAACCCTCTTGTAAACAGCTGCCATGATAGGTATTTTTGAGCACAAAAATGGCTACGATTGTTGCATGCTCGAAGAAGTGCGGAAACCAAGCTTAACTATTATTAGGTAAAGTTATTGACTTGAACTGTTAAACATCTCATTATACAGCCAATATTATATTTTAACGAATGGTTTACAAAACGTTTAAAATAACTTTGACACGGCTCCATTTGGTTTAAACAACTAGTCTACTAAAACCAAAGGCCTCAAATTGAAATATCATTACATCGCTAATAATCTAATCTTTAATCGTGCAAAATTCCAAAGCGATACCATGTATAGTTTTGGACAAAATTGCAAACTAATTTTAAAAACGCTACAGAAAGAAGAAATTAACCAAACCTCATAAATATACGTCAATTTCTGTCATGTATTGGGTGGGGAGAGGAAATTGCGTAATAATTCATGGTTTTTGTTATTTATTAATAATAATATTAAAACGATTTCCCTAAAGCTATACATGATATCGCTTTGAACTAATTTTAACAATATTGTTTCTGGTTTTAGTACGCTAGTGGTTTAAACCAAAATGAGCCTTGTCAAAGTAATTTTAAAGGTGTTGTTAACAAGTGGATACCGCAAACACGATTACCCGTGATACCGTAGAGGGACAAAACTTCGAATTTAACATTTGAACCAGGGAAGCTATGCTATCTGGCTATTTAACGGTCTTAAAGTTATATTAATATTGCTTACCGATAAAGTATGAAACATCATAATATAACGGTTATACACGCGAAATTTCATTCAAGTGAAATTTTCTCGTTCAAAAAAAATATGCCTAGAAACCCAAAAATTACATTGTACCTAGCTTAATAAAAAAGAATTCAGCTCCAACAAAATTCGTATGCCCGATCCATATATAGGTCTTTCGTTAGAAATTAAAAAAAATATATGTAATCCAGGGAAAGGGATAAATATGGGATTCCATTTTCCAAATTCCAAATTCCAACGCCGGGTGGCGAAGACTTAAAAGGTAATTACTAGCGAATTCCATATTTGCCAAGATTTTTTGTAGGAGAAAATATTGAGAAATAACGATGGAAAAAAGGGAGAAAATGGAGAGAATTTTTTTTAAATGCCACATAGAAACCAGAAGGTTACGAGAAGGGACCTAATGGACCGGAGAGGTGATTAGGGGCCCATATATCTCTAGGTGGGAGGCTGGCTCCAACAACCAATCAGAATGCAGGACACTTGAATTCGGGGTATCATATAATGATCTTGTGGCCTCTATGATTAGGGGTGACAGCCTCGGATCACTTTGCCTGGTGAGGCAAGGTGGTGGATGACCTCTTCTCAAGTTAATAGATCTTGAGAGGGCGGGATTAGTGTTGAATTTATTCCACCAGAACTCCTGGATGCACTACGTGCTGGAGTTAGGTGGTCCCTAGACAAAGTGGTTGCTTCCAAAACAGCAAGGAGGCAGTCATCAGCCTAGTGTCACAGGCAGAGGAAAATGCTAGAAGCATGAATTCCTGCAGCTTCAAATGCCAGCTTATAGCAAGGTAGAAGCTTAACCCTCTTAGAGAGGGTGGACTAGAGAAGACTAGTCTGAGGTCACTCCTTGATGAACTTTGATGTGCTGGAGCAACCTAGCGCTGCGAACAGGCACATCATGTTGGGAGCGCCTAGTTGGCAGCGTATAACTGGCAGTGCATTGTTGTTGGCAGCGAAAAATTGACAACGCATAGTTGGCAACGCTTAGTTGTTGGCAGCGCATAGCTGGCAGTGTCTAGCTGGCAACCCTTAGTTGCTGGCAGCGTATTGGTGACAGCGCATAGTTGGCAACGCTTAGTTGGCAGTGTCTATCCGGCACGTATTGTTGGCAGCGCATAGTCGGCAACACTTAGTTGTTGGCAGCGCATAACTGCCAGCGTATAGTCGGCAGAGACTAGATAGCAGGGCCTAGCTGCCAACGCTTAGTTGCTGGCAGCGTATTGTTGGCAGCGCATAGTTTCCAACGCGTAGTTGTTGCAGCGCATACCTGGCAGCGTATAGTTGGCAGCGCCTAGGTGGCAGCGCATAGTTGGCAGCGCTTCGTTAGCAGCGACTAGTTGGCAGCGTTTAATTGTTGGCAGCGCTTAATTGTTGGCAGCATATAATAGGCATCGCTTAGTGTTGGCACGGATAGGTGGCAGCGCATGCTTGGCAGCGCCTAGTCGTAGGCAGCGCCTACCTGGCAGTGCCTAGTTGCCAGCATCAGATGGCAGCACCTGGTTGGCAGCGCCGAGTTGTCAGCAGCGTATTACTGGCAGCGTGTAGTTGGCAGAGCCTAGTTGACAGCGCCTAGTCGGCAGCACCAGTGGGTAGGAAGCACCAGCGGGTAGTTGGCAGTATATAGTCGAAATCGTCTTGCTAGCAGCGTTAGAGGACATCGCCCTGGATAGCAGCGCCTTGGTGGCAGCGCTTACAGGGCAGCGCCCTGATGGCAGTGCCAGGTGGTAGCACTTAGATGGCAACGCCTGGGGGAAAGTACCCGTTGGCAGCCACAGATACCAGCGCTTGACAGATAACCTGGCAGCTCAGGAAGCTCAGTACCGGAAAACTGGAGGCCATAGTTAAGTGGAAAATGTATTGGTTTAGGACAAAGGTGACCACTAACTATGGCTAATAACCAGCAGACAACATGGGGCAGTAAAGGCGACTAGGACAAGTCCCTATGAAGTAAGCTTGCTAAATTAAATCTAACTGGAGTACTAAGATGTCGATGGCAGTGTTGCAAGAGAAATTTGGGCAATACATCACAACAGAGCTGGCGAATAACCAACGGATGATGAAATGGTTTGAACGTCTTATTGTTTGGTCCAGGCCGTCCTTGGAGGGACCAGGGAAGCCAGTGAAGGTGAGGTTCCTTCTATTCGGGGAAGAATTGCAGAAGAGGTGAACAAATCTGAACAGTATACATCAACACAAGCTAAGCGTAAACCGAAATTCGGGTCACTCTTCAGATCTTAAGGACAATAGCAAACCATTACTATGTCCTGCGTTTCTCAATCCCAAGAAGAGAAACAAGAATAGTGTGTAGATGGAACATAGCTGTAGATAGGGAGACAACAAAGAAAGAATTGCAGGCAGCAATAGAATTGAGGCTGAATGCCAACAGTGACACGGAGGACTACTGGTTTTCATTACTCACCTGGAAGGATGAGGAAGGCTCCCACACAGAGTTGGAAGTCTGGGATGGCATGCTGTTCCATGAAAAAAAAATTAGAGACCTGGGGCAAAACTCAAGCTCCGTTCAGACAACCGATAACCTCCTGGGAGGCAGTTCATAGTTGGGTGAAAATGTTAAGGGAAGTATTCGTAAATATAATGGGATCGTGGCCCAGGATAGCGAAAGTTTCTACGCATGTTCCGAGAGAGGATGTCCTCATGGGAACATGGTCGACAGATATGCATAGTGCGGGGACTTTTGCGGAATATAGACTACCGCAGATAACAGACTTTGGCCTATTCTTGTTCGATAAAATCACGTTGTTCAACGGGACTATACCTTTTCTCGAAACGAACGAAGGGGCTGAAGGATTCTCTGAAACAAGAAATGTCATGTCAACGACGAACCTAATAGAGGTGGAAACTCGAATGTCTCGCCGGAGATAATCATATGGATAACATAATTCAAGAAGAATTCCTACGACTAGTCAGGGCGGCGAGCACAGGGGCGCAAGAAGGAGACCATAAAGCGGAGCTCAACGTCAAGGTGAATAATGTCATAGAATAGATGGACATCGGGAACCTTATGGGACTAGCACAGACAGCAGCCCTAATGAATTTGGCGGCACAGACTTTTATTTTCATGAATTTGACAGCAGCCCTCAGATCTGGCTAAGAAGCCAGCGACGAAGATAAAGAAACGAAGGGAGTGAGCAGGTCGTAAGTTAGGAAGCTTGCTGATATAGGGTGACTAGAAGGCACAACTGTGGCATTCAAGCAAGCTTCCTAATAGACTTTCCCTACCTTTATTTACATATACATTTCCCTCCCCATTTTGTTGCACATACTGCCTACATGTAGCAGTGTTATACTCAGATTATACCTAATATCTTCAGCGAACATGACCTTAATGACATGTTCAAATTTTGTAGGATAACAAAAATTATTGGAAAATATTGACCAAAATTTTAAGGAATTACTTTAGAAAGCCAATCGGGAGAAAATGCAAGATGACAAGCAGGACAAGGGTGACGATAAGCAAAAACGTTGCAAAGCAGGACATAATGTGCATTAAGATATATAAGAAGGGAGATCAACACGAACAAATGGAAAAATTGGACAGGAATAACTAAGGCACGAGAGAATGCTAGCCAGCAGTGCTCATGGTCCGGAAAGATAATATAAGATACAGGGAGACAACAGTCGCCGTTTTATGATCATCACCGCAGATGCATGAAGAAACAAGAACAACAATGGGACAAGGATTTCCTTACGTCAATTAAGTTTACGCCTCCATCGGTAAGACCGGTCTACAGAAGGGGTGCATTTGTGTGAACTAGACAAGGGAATATGCAAGGGCCATAATTCTATTATCAATGGAAGGATACAGGCTGGAGGCTGTGGGAATTGTTTCACAAGTTACTACAAGAGAAGGAAGAACGCCCAAATTCGGGCGAACTATACTTCAGATATGAAAAGGACTTCTATGCAGGGTCACTATCGGACTTCAAAGATTTAGCCATAATCATGATGCCGGGCTTGTGAAATCAACATCAGGCTTACGAAGCTATTCACAGAGGAGTGGACATATTTGTGTTGGAAGACAAATCCAAATAGTTTCGGAGTGAAGGCAAGATCATGACCAACATTTTTATACAGAACAGGAAGTCAAAGAAGATAGAAAAAGGAAAATCTTCCAAACGGAACACATGAAACAACAGCTCACAACGAAGAAGCGGAGGAAGGAACTCTTCTGGGAGAGGAGTTAGCAAAGCTTACAAAATTGGTACATGAAGACTCGGGAAATTCCAGTGTGTATTGACGCCTCTAGGAAAAAACTGGAACCTTTGATATTGACAGTAGATCAACAGCTGATTGAAGACAACAGACATTTTGTTATAGCGACAATGGAAAATTGGTTACAATCAGGGGCGATAACCATGATGCGAGATCATGAGACAACGGAGTTTCAGACGCCACTAGTTCTGGCAGCGATGCACACGACGCTTGGACACGAAGCCTGGACACGAAGCCTAGAATTCTACGGAGGTACAATTAAGACTATGGTCGCACCGTGCAAGATGGAAGGGTTGCTGCAGATCTTAAAGGTGATCAAGCAGCGAGATTATTTGACAACATTAGATGACAAGAGGAGATTCCGGTTGCTGGAGTTGAATAATGAAAGCAGGGCCATAAAAACATTTGAATTTGAGGGTCATAGGTTCAAATATTTTGGGATGCCATTTGGCTTGCCAAAGGCACCAGCTATCTTCCAGCTAGTCAATCTAATGGTCATCAACTATATTAGAAGGAAATGAGTGATGGCCTCACTGTACCTAGATGATCGAGTATTCATGGATAATACGGCCACAATGCTGAATGCGGAATCATCAGAAGATTACCCAGTCTCAGCCAAGATACCACTGAACTCCTTTCTAGGAGTAATGCTTGATAAGTCAGTAACAGGTCCACAGTATGAACTCTAGTTCCTGGGCATGAAACTGAAGACATCGCTAGGGACCATAGAGGTCCCGGAGACCAAACGGTTGAAATTTTTAGCACAATGTGAAAAATTATGAAGTTTTACTTGAAACAACTTGAAACAACTCGTGGGCACAGCCGTCGGCTTTCAGATTGCCTGTAGCAAGATGAAGTGCTACATAAGACAGATGCCGAGATAATAACACGAGCAAACAGAACCAAAGAACTATGGGTGAAAAATGAGCAAGCACTGCGAGACAAGCTAGCCAAATGGCAGACTCTGAACTAACGGGAAATCAAGCGATCATGGCTGCCAAAGGATGTGGTGAACGTGCAGAACGTGGTGCTCTTAACAGATGCATCACATGCAGCATCAGGCTATTGCTAGTTCACAACACAAGGCAACCAACAGGTAACTAAGTACTTGACGGAACTTCAGCGAGGATGGGCAATACATAATAAGGAGGCTTATACGATATCTCTGTGACAACCGGAGTGTAGTTTACGGGTTCAAAAATTTGGGAAGCTTAAATGAGCAACTCAACAACATCATGATGAGTATATCGGAGTTTGCTCATGACAACAAAATAGAGTTTAACATTTATTGGATACCAACAGAATACCAACTAGCAGATGCGGCGTCCAGATTCCTCGACTGGAATGAGGAGTTTCTGCCACAGGAGATCGTCAACAGATGGCAACGTGACTTGAACTTGAAGTTTACAGTGGATTCTATGGAGACGTATGAGAATGCCAGGTGCAAAAAATGTATTTCCTGGACAAGGCATGACAAAGCATGGCACACAGCTATTTTTACCATTCAGTCGCGTAAAATGCAAGGAGAAATGGTATATATCTTTCCTCCTAAAAATATTTTAACGAAGGCCCTACAGCACATACATAGAAGTGATCGTGACACCAGAATAGTAGTACTAGCCAGCATCATTAAGAGCTGCTCAGCAATAACGATGATACCATCAGAAGAGAAACATCAGTTAGCAGCTAGCAACTTATGCGGTTCATTCAATGTGAAGTCCCAGGCAGTCTTCTGGCTGAGTGATCCGGCTGAGTGATCCGGCTGAGTGATCCGGCTGAGTGATCCGGGCCCAGACGAAAAGACTGGAAGACTCAGCACAGAAAGGGTTGTCAAGGGAGGTCAACGTCACTTCAAATGTGAGCAAAAACCGACTGAAGTACAATGGTTCTCTGTTGGCAGAAAACTCCAGCCTGATGGATGTGTTTGAAAAGTCGAAAATACGAGCAATAAAAGTCCAGTGGTCAAGAGAGGAGATCAATAATTCCACAAGTGGCCTCTTGCACCAGCGTACCTGGACAAGATGCTACCGGACAAGGAGAACTATAAGGACATTTACTTGCACCTTAACAAGATGCTAGTAGATGAGCAAGCGGATGCTGATCATGAAAAGCTGCAAGCACTTCTGTGGAGATTTGTGCGAACGTTCCCAGACGATTACTCGGACTACATCATTTCCCATGCTACCCTAGCAGCACATAAGCATGAGTGAAGATGGAAGGAGATGCCATATGCTCCCTTGAGACAGAAAATGGCGGACATACATCGGTCGGAAACTACGGGAGATGATATCCACATCAACGTGGGTGAGCTGACCTCGAATAAATTTCGGCTGCTACATGCTAACGCGGAAAAAAGTAAATATACCCCTAGAGTGTCACAACGAAGAGATACCTACAGGAATAGAGCACCACAATCATGACGAAGAAATAATGGCGAGAGAGGATCATACAGGCCATCGCAGAACTATAGAAAAGCTCCAGATGCGTCTTGGAGACGAGTAGAGAGAGTCAATCATAATGTGAGAGATGCTAACCAACCAACAAGGAAGTGTTAACAATGCTAGACAAAACGACTAACATGAAATCTTAAGACTAAGTCACAGACACTAACGGAATGGAGACGTTTCAAGTCAGAATATAGTATACCGACACGTCCAAATGGCTCATGCCAAGCCCAAGGCTTGATCGAATATATAAAGTCCAAGAAACGTCAACCTCATCCTATCCAAGTGGGATGACTTACAAAATTTGTACTACACCTGGTTCATATGGATTTTGAACAACAAATACTGTTTAGAGAGAAAATCAGAGCTTACCAAATCGAAGTAGCCCTGGATACAAAACCAGGCAAAAACGAGCACCAGTCATAAGATGGCGTGTGTTTAGGAAGCTTGCACAACAACTGTGGTGTAGTGGGAAGGGTAGCGGATTGGACTCGTTGTTTAACAAGAAAGCAGAGAGTAGAATTACCTATCTCACCTTCTTCACCGGATGTCGACCGATAGATGCTTGCCGCCTGGATTGGGAGAACGTGAGGGTAACGGAAGTACAACAGAGGAAAACCTAGCGGGAATTAGGAGAGAAGTCTTGACAGAGGTAAAAGACAAGCAATGGGACTGACCAATGACAGCTTTAGATAGATGGTAGAAGTAAAGAGGTCGACCAGTAAATGGCTGGATATTCTCACCAGCTAATGAAATACATAAGGGGAATAGTTTTCGCTACCAAGTCAGGCAATGACTAAGGACCCGGTTAGGCACACATAACGCAACTCGTGTTGTGCAACGCTATTAGCTCCAGGAGTATATGCACCGTCAGTCATGCGTCATCTTAGATGGCTGCCCAACAGTGGCATGCTCAATATGTCTGCAGGGCTACACCTCACACAGGTGGATACAGCTCCAGCTGCGATGCTTGCAAAGCATCTAACAATGATTTGACAATGACTAACAATGATTTGACAGTGCAACAAGTTTTATTAAGGTAGGAAAAGTAACGAATATAACCTAAGGAATTTAGAATAACCGAATCAGAAGACTCAGCTATGTACAAATTCACCAGGTATATAGAGTCAATGATATCGCTTCAAGTAGCGGAGGTCAGCCGGTGGTCAGATTTATTTTGCAAATAGCACTGTAAGACAGTGTAGCTTGCGCGGGTATGCTTGTCGTCTACTCTCAAGGTGCAGGCCTTCGTGTCAATGACCTTCGGGTTGTTCGGGTTGTCTCCCCATGCTGGAACTACCGCTCAAGTGGGACCAGCATGGCAAGCAATGACCGAGACTATTCGACAACAAACTGCAGCAACCGCTGCAATTCAATGAGCTGGAGCAGCACGCGCTTACATATCTGATCCATCAAGAACCAATGTTAGCCAAAGGAGACAAGATGGAGGGGTACATCGCGAACATGATTTCGCTTCTGGCCGAGACCTAATAATTTTTCTTTTAAATCAACTATCTTTATACCAAAGATCATGAATTAGATAATCTATTCTTAACTGTCACGATACAAAATTATTTATTGCTCACGATACAATCTGGCGCAAACGCGCCAGTTCCCAAAACTAGAGAAGAAACAAGTTTACGCACTTTTTTAATGTAACACTTTGATCGGGGAGTCAAACCATATAACACATCAAATTTTAAGGGTATTTGATAGATTTGGTAAGTAGTTATAGCCACTAGAAGTCAAAA
>SCLF01094021.1:0-11092 GCA_004367975.1 Mesochordaeus erythrocephalus
TCTCGTATGATTTGTTGTTCCTTACTTATTTTCACTTTTATTTATCGTCCTATGGATATGTTCAACCGAACAATTAATGAGCGGCCTATTAAACAAGAAAAGTTTGGCGTTTCGGTAATTATATAGAAACGTACGGTTCCTATTTTTATTCGAGTCTTATTGCCATCGATTAGTATTATCGCCACTATATGTGAATGTGATAAAAATGCTTATACTAAAAAGGCTTCTCTAAGTTTAATGGATTTCTCCGATTTTAATAGTTGTTTGAGTTCCACAGGTGGACGATTCTTGCTAATCAGGGATAAACTAGTAATAAATAAACTAATAATATGTTTGTTTTTAAATGGTTTCCTTCGAATTCTAGCCAAAAAGGCCTAATGTTTTCCGTTGTTGACTCGCCTATATATATTCAGTTTTCATTTGTATAGCACAGGGTGTGAATATTTTAACTGTCCTATTTTATTTATATTTTTGACGAATTTGACGTTGGCCATTATATTTTACACATATCCTTTATTAGTGCTTGCCCGACAGTATTGTCTGATATCTCCTACGTACCCACATCTATAGCACCGCCGATTATTTTGTTGGTTAGACTCTACCCTATTTCTATACCCGTAATTATTACCTGGGTAATCCATCTGTTTCGTGAAGATGAGACAAAAATAAACTAATTCTGATAAAGGGTTCGACAGTTATAGCGGTGCGTTAGACAAAAGACGAAAAAGTTGCGTTAATGTTTAGAGTGGTGTATTTTTACTTTACACCAAATTTATCTGGTTACCGCCATATTTATTCCCCTTTACTGCTTTCACCAAATGTCATGAGGTCGAGAGGGCATCTTTCATTGACGATACCTGGTTAACTTGTTTGCTGCATACTGGTTACCTATCTCGATAGGGTAGGTATATTCTCTGCGCAGTCGGTCGAACCGTGTTTACGCTTTGAAATAATTTCCCGCATTTCCCTAAATAAGCAACTGACGAAGAAGAAAATCAATCGCTCAAAAAAATTTCCTACTCAGGGGTGCGAAGACCGTTAGTATAACCCTAAGTATATTCGACTAGTACCCTTAGTGTCCCTACTTTAGACTAGCCTCCTTAGTGAACCCTACTTTAGACTAGCCCCACTAAACCACCGCCTGCAAATTGCTCCAAGGATTTGTTGATTTAGATAACATAGACGATTATTGGTCCACGTAAAGCTCCAATAGACCGGCTTTATATATATATATATATGAAGTGTAGATGAGACTTGTGTTGAAGAGAAAAATTTCATTTTCGGTAGACGGAGCGCCGTTCGATTTATCAGATAAGGTCGAATCGTCATTTCGTCTTTAATTTTCAAGATATTTTCGTTTGTCTCAAGAACTGTGAAAGGTCGAATCCATTTGAACTTTTTAATTTTTCCTGTTTCTTGTCTGAAAACAAATTCATACAGATTTTCGATTTGTTCCAATAATGTTGGAGCAAGCATATGAGATTGCTAAATTACCAGATCTACTGCTTGATTTGTTAATAACACTAGAGTGGATTTCCATTGACATGTAATATCATCTTGTTTAATTTGTTTTTGATCAAGTTTTTTTGTCTAGTGGAAAATACGATCCATTTTAATTTCATTTTCCGTTATCGCGAGGTACCATACGTTCCCATATGGTATCCTCTTATTTTATATATTGAACTATAAACGCTTAACTCTTTTTGAAGTCCTAAATTTGCTGATTTTAAATCATTTTCGATCCATATAACACAGTGACGTGTTGACCGTACCACAGTCACTGGAATCTGCAAAACTAATAAACGGGATTCGGATAAACAATTAACACCGTTTTTATTAAGAATCTTCTCAGTTTTTCGTTCCAAATAATGCCTGAAAATGTCATTGCTAAAAGCCGTGAACAGACTTTGGATTCATACAATATTAGTTTTGTTACATTTTCCAAAACAAACATGCTTATATTATAACAGTACGTTTTGAAGACTGCTTGATACAATTATATCGTGTTAGATTCGCTATAAGACCGGAAACAATACCGGAAGTAAATATTGAATATATATAAAGTGTATTTTTTTTAACCGTATGGTTGAATAATTAGTGAGCATCAACTTATGGCCTAACCAGACTTAGTGAGACCTATGGAGTTATTCCTTGCGGTTTCGAATCTGTTATCAGAATATGAAATATTACATGGCGTCATACAGTTAACCCCTTAAAGAAAAAACGTGAACAGGACCTTTAAAAAACGTTAATTTTAACTCCTGGGGGCATGGCAGCTCGCCTAACTAAATTGTACTAGCTTAAGTAGACCGTGGGGCATCCAATAAAAGCATCGAAAACATACCTTGATTATTTTTTTTTAAAGCTACCGCCCTCGAAAGTCACATTATTTAAAATGGAAAAAATTTAATTTTACCTATACTGAACTTTAATTTTTACGCAGTTGTTTGGAGTCGAATTTTTAGTGAACATACTTTGGGATTTTGGCATGTTTCTAAATCATAAAAAAATAGAAAAGTGAAAAATGCGTGATTTTGTCCCTTTTTTGGAAACCTCCACTTTATAAGTCCCATTTTTGGGCTGTAACTAGGTCACGTGTTAAGTATTCGGGAACGGTCCTTTGAGAAGAATTGAAGCTGGAGCACTGACGCGTCGAATAAGCCCACCATCGAGCAAATCGTACATACTTACCGAACTCACATTTTTGACTTCTAGTGGATATAACTACGTAACGGGTTACGAATTCGTGGTCGACCACTTGACAATAAATGTAGCTGACATCCGCGCGCGTGGGATGAGACACTTTAAAAAATGTGAAATTTTATGGCAATTTAATATTTCACAATAATTTAAAGTGTGGTTTCCACCTAAATTGGTCTCATTCGACACACACGGTTGTCAGCTACATTTCCTCACAACTGGTCGACCCCGAATTCCTAACCTGTTACCACTAGAAGTCAAAAATATGATTTCGGGAAGTACGTCCGATTGGCTCGAAACTAGGCTTATTCGACGTGTCCTCACTCCACCTTCAATTATTCTCCAAGAAAGATCCCGAAGTCTTAATACGTGACCTAGTTACAGCCTAAAAATGGGATTTATAAAGTGCTATAAAGTGCTATTTGTTATGATTTTGAAAACATGTCAACATCCCAATGTATGTTCGCTAAAAATTCGACTCAAAACAACTGCGTAAAAACTAAAGTATAGTATAGGTCAAGGTCAATTTTCTCCAGTTTCGACAATGTGACTTTCGAGGTCCATAGCTTTAAAAAAAAAAACGGGGTATGTTTTCCATGCTTTTAGTGGATGTTCCGCGGTCTACTTAATCTAGTACAATTTAGTTCGGTCAGCTGCCACTCCTTAGGAGTTAAAATTAACATTTTTTAAGGTCTTTTTCAAGTTCTGTCTTTCAGGGGGGTGAACTGTATGACGCCTGTAATTTTGCATATTCTGAAACCCCAAGGAAAAACTCTATAAGAGCCACTAAGTCTCGTTCGGCTACCAGTTGCTTCCAAGAGGCCTAGGGGGGCAGTTTTGACAGCCGGTTGAAATATATTATTTATTTATGTCCACATACTTTAAAATTAGTTTCAGGAAAAGGAAAAAAATCTGCTAAAAGTGATTTTTTCGAAAATCTTGAAGAAGAATTAAAAGATGAGAAACTAGTCGATAAAATGGCCAGTATTTCTGTTGATACTGCACTTTCAAAGTCACAATTAAAGAAACAAAAGCGAAATCAGAAGAAGGCGACTAAGTCCGGATTCGCTGCCTTGGAAATCGATGATGAGGAGTTGAGAGAAGATGATGAATTTGTAGATGAACCAGATGAGGCTCCAAAAAAAAAATCCAAAAATACTAAAAAGGGAAAGAAAGGTGGTTTCGCTGCTCTTGTCGATAGTGATGATGAGCCAGAAGAAGATGGTGATGGAAATGAAATTACCGACGGGACAAAAAAAAATATTACCGAAAGTGAAGATTTTACGAAGAAAAACTCTAAAAAGAACAAGAAAGGCAAACAAGATGGTTTTGAAGCTCCTGTAGATAGTGATGATGAGATGCAAGAGGACCAACCAGTTAAGAATATTCAACCGAAAATCTCCAAAAAGAACAAAAAGGGAAAACGGGGAAGTTTTGCGACATTATTAGATAGTTAGGGTGAATAATATATATTTTATAGAAATACGTACGATGGGACATATATTTATCCACTCGGCAAAGGTGCTGATCCACTAGAAGTTAAAGACTTTACCTGATTATATTCGAGTCGAATTTTTAGTGACCATACTTTGGGATCTTGGGATGTTTTATAAATCATAACAAAATTGAAAATTCGTGTCTCATTTCCCCAAAAATTGGACTCATTAGACGCACACGGATGTCAACTTCATGTCTTCTCATAGGATTGACCCAGAATTCCTAATGATATTTAGTTATTAATGTAGTTATAGCCACCAGAAGTCAAAAGTGTGATTTCGGGAAGTATTTCCGATTGGGCTTATTCGACGCGTCATGACTCCAGCTTCAATTCTTCTCAACGTACGACCCCGAATTCTTAACATGTGAACTAGTTATAGCCCAAAAATGGGATTTCTAAGCTACAAATACACGACAAAAAATCACGAATTTTTCAGTTTTCTATTTGGTTGTGGTTTAGAAAACACGCCAAGATACCAAAGTATGTTTATTAAAATGTGACTCGAAACAAGTGCGTAAAAATCAAAGTTCAGGACGCTCAATGTCAATTTTATCCATTTTGCTTTTATTGGATGGCCAGGGGTATACTTAATCTAGTACGATTTAGTTCGTTCAGCTGCTTTTTTAAAATATTTTATCGGGTAAAAGAGACTGAAATTTTAAGTTTTTAGGTTCTCTTCTGGTAAGAATCCCGTGTACCACACGCCTGTCAAAACTGGTTCTCCCCCTATTCCCTGGAGCAACTGATCGGTTAACGAGACTTAGTGAGTCTGATAGAGTTTTTCCTTGCGGTTCGGAATCTGTTCTCATACTATCCGAAATTATAGGCGTCGTACAGTTAACCCCCCCCACCTAAAGACAAACCGTGAGAAAGACATTTAAAAAAAAACGTAAATTTTAACTCATGGGTGTATGGCAGCTCAGCGAACTAAATTTCACTATATTAAGTTGACCACAGGTCATCCAATAAAAGTATCGAAAACGTACTCCGATTATTCGTTTCAGACCTATGGACCTCGAAAGTCACATTTCCAAAATAAACATGCGTGCACCATCTTATAAAACTTAGTAAACACGATATATAAGTATATCAATACATGATTGCCATGTAATGTCTATGGGGAATCCATACATATATTTTTATATATTTATAAATATAAATATTATTATATACATATAGTTATATTTTATATTGTTTTATATAATGAAAGACTTAGGGACGCGGGACAGCCATACAAAATACTGTTTCCGCCGTTTTCCCGAGGGGTTAAGTTATCATTGTTCATCCATTTTACAGTGAGGATGAAGTAATAGGAGAGGAGCCAATTATTCAAGAAGACCAAAAAGTAAAAAATGGGAGTAAATCAAAAAAATATGAAAATGCTCAGGAAGCTCAAAGCGAGTTATCTAAAAAGGAGAAGAAAAAATCTAAAAAAATGGAAAAACTTTTAGCTGAAATGGAAGAATTCGAAGAGCCGGTAAAAGAAGCAGTTGAGCCAGAACCAAAGGTAAAACCAGATAAAAAGGCACCGCGTTCCAAGAAAAATAAAGGTGTGATTTAAACTGTCTTATTTGAATTAAATTATTGTTTAAATAATTAATACTTATTTAATTACCATTTATTTAAACTTTATTATTGAAATTATTCCGAAAACCTTTATGTTCCTAGGAAGAGTTAACCCGATGGGCAAAATTTACTCGAAATCGCTTAGGCAAAATTGACCACGAATTGTACCTATGACTTGTAACGCTAAGATTTTTAATAAAATGTAGGTTTCGTGTTTCTCGTACATCTTACTTCTAGATTGTTATAGCTAATCTGGTTATTTTCCGTCTTTTCGTTTCTGTTAGCTGCGATGATTGGGCCTTTTAGATTTTCGAATGATACAACGTCTTCTCTCGTTGTTTAATGAATATGGAAAAAATAAAAGTCATCAAAATACGAATATGAAGACAATAAGATAAATTAAGAAAATAACGAATGCTGGCCTGGAATCACGGATAAATTTCGTATTACTAATTTTAAATTATAACTGCTGGGGATTAAGTATCGAAAACTGTAGCCATTTTTGTGGTCGAAAAACCACATATCTCGGCGTTTTGCGCATAATATTTTCATTTTATCCGAAAATGAATAAAACCTTTAGTAACTATATTGACTCTAGAGTATTAAATTTGAATTACAATTATTTTATGGATTAGTTTTTTATCCTGAAAATGGTGAGTAGAAATCATAAACAGTTATGGTGGATTCCCGTGACGAAATCGGTGGTTGTGGTGATGACGATGGTCCTGTATTCTTTGATATGGAAGAAGAGAAAATCCGAAAAAAGCAAAAAGAAGATGAACGTATCCGGGCTGAAATGGAAGAGAATATGAAATCAATGACACGAAAAGAACGTAAAAAGTACGTGGCAAAAATGCAGCTTGAAGCTGATTTAAGAGCTATTGAAGAAAAAACTGCTACTATGGGTAAGTCTACTGCTACTGTGAGTTAACCTGTAATATGCTTCGAAATTATAAAGCGTACGTCTACTGATCTTCTTTTAAAATAGAATTATAGTGTCCCCAGAATCCATTAAACATGAAATATTTTCAATATATTGAAAAATAATGACAGTTTCCGAAATCGGCGCATTCTGTGAATAGTGAATATAAAGCCATTTTGACGTTATATTCACTACTATTACGGTAGAAATTTCAAAAAATTAGAATATTTTTCCAATATAAACATTTTACGTTAAAATTCTAAAATGAAAATTACTGTTTTAGATCTATTAGATAATTGATAGATTTAACCAGTAGAAGAAAACGTGTTCTACTTGTGCGTACCTATGCTTTAATATTCTCTAATATACTATCTGTCAATTAGGTATTTACAAGGAAAACATAGTATACCTATTTACCATCACTGCATCAAACTAAAAGATATAGAATTATAATAGATTAGAATTTGGGGGGTCCCGTAACGAAGGCCAATTTAAGGTGTTTGGGGACACGTTTGCCGTCGAGCTTCATAGAACATTTTAGAGCCAGTTAATTTGCAATAATTAAATCAGACGGAGAATCGGACATCAATGGTCAACCGACCAGTTCAGACCACCAGGTCAATAAACGTCAATGTTGTGTCATACTATTTTTAGTGAACTTATGCATCAGGCGACAGAATCAGCAAACTATTTAAGGTTAAAACTGATTTGTATAATTAGGTTTTTTTTACATTTTTACAACTTTAGAACCTACGGGTTGAAACAGCTTTTGGAGTTATCATTTCAAAATCCGGTTTCCGACGGAACGTGCCGCACTCGCCTACCATGGTAGGCGTTGGTATACCAGAAACTCTTATACACCAATATGATAAATTAATATTTTTACAATAAATCAATTCTAACCATAATAAGTTGCTCACAATTAGAAACTGACAGTAACAATATTAGGGTTGGTCAATGTAACAACCCGTTTATTTTTACATTTTAGAAAATTTCGAAAATGTCAAAAATCGTAACGGTTCCTTATAAGTAGTGCAATTAGAATCTGGCACGCGCAAAATATGAGGCTACGCTAACCCTAATTAGTTGCCTTAATATTTATGCTAGGCGAGCCTAGTCTATTCCGTTTCTGACAGGGAAACACTTGAGTTGATGCCAGTAACCTGGCACGACTCAATTACAACCATAACTACATTTGAAATTACAGGAGCAAAAAACATAATTTCAAAATGATAGTATTTTATTCATGGAGCCTTACAGAAATTTGCTCGTGAATGATCTACTCAATCGATATAACATGGATGATAACGGCAAAATCTTTTCAATTAAATTAATTAAAGACAGCAAATCCGCTGTAAACAGGTTACTCAACTTGGTGCTTGCCTTCCCGAACGAAAGTGCATTAAATACTTAAATTGCCAGTTGGAACCTGCCCATGTCAAGAAATATTCTAAAAAATGTCGTACTTTATAAATTAACACGAAATAGACAATTTTTAGTATGTCTGCGGTTTTTCGATAACCAACTGCTGACCATATTTCAAATTATAGCGAAGCTTAGAAACCTCGTCCATTTCTTGGCGCAATAACTGCATTTATGACGAAAGTTTTTGTTACTGATGACCTAACAGACTAAGGTCAACAATATGTAACATAATAAAAACCTACGTAATATAGAACAATATATATTATTACATATTGTAGATTGCATATTGTGGAATATATATTATATATACATCGCAACACTGTCTCAATAAAACCGAACTATAATCTCATGGAGTGGTTAGTGTTGACTATAAACATGGTTGATTATTGGACGCAATGCTGGGCCCGCGTTTGCAAAATCTACGTGATAAAATATACTATTTTAACAGATTTCACAGTTAGTGACATTCAGAGATATACAGATATTCTAATAATAATAAACAACTGCAATAATAATAGTTAATAATAACCGTATTCCACCGTCTTTGAATCTCTCTCATCGCCCTCCCATGTCCTTTCACCATCTTTCACGCTGTATCGTCACTCTGATTATTGCATCATTATTCTAACGTATTTGAATCTCTTTCAGATCCTTCCCATATCCTTTCACCGTCTCAATAGGTACCGTCACTCTGATTATTGCATTACTAAATGTACCCTTGTTCTAACGTGTCTATCGTATCAGTCAACACACAATTCAAGAATAAAATAGGTATTGATTTAGGCTTAATTGACAAAATATGACAAACCGGATATAAATCCGGACATCAATGCATCTGGTAACAATGAGGTTACTTTACTGCAATAAAAATGAATCCATTAATTTAAGACTGAAAGACCGTGAATTACTGATGCATAACAGCGTACATAGTCTAACCGATCCCATCCAATCTAATGATCAAAACAATACGTGCTATACATGCTATACAAATAACTTAGTAGCATTTAATAACTTTACGAATACCCAAGTCAAGTAATGAATCATTTTCCAATTAATGACTTGCCATCAACACTTGCAAATATCTCAAGTAGTTCGAGCCAATCTCGGGAGAAATGTTTTAATGATGTGGGCACCGTCAAAATCAAGAAAAGTCAATACTGGCCTCCGCTATCCTTGGAAATTCCTAGACAGCAGATTCAAACGGTAATATCTCAACCAACAACGCTCGCTAAATAGAACACGTCTTGGAGATTACAATTACGGGATGCATATAGGACCCCTACAGACGAACAGGTAACTTAAGTAACAAAATATTGCAGTTATCGAGATGGCGCAATTGGAGGAAGAAATAAGCAAAGATTCTAGAGCTGCTTCAGTCCTGTCACATCAATGGCGCCATAGGGGACATATTGTTGACGGTCGGTTTCCTACACCAGCATGTTAACAATAAATTGCTAGTGGCAACAGTGCCACTAACATCAGTTAATTATATGCATGTGTTAAATAGTTATGCGAGAAAACATACCGTGGAGGTCGAATAATTGCCTAGTAATAATATTTGTTTCCGGTTCAATATATATATATATTCCTGAAATTATGGAAGTTGACCTGAAGTATGCAAAAAAAATTTTCCCATGTTTTTCCCTCACAAATAACATCCAAGTAGACAATCATTTTTTAAAAGTTGTTTTTGTGCTGTTATATGCAATTGTGTTAGTAAATGAGAAGCATTTGCATTCTAAAAGTTTCCCAATATTCTTTCGAGAGTGAATGCCAAGAACCGAAAATATAAGGATGTACCATAAAAATCATTGCTTCTAATTTGCCAAAACTTGAAAATTGCCTTTTCTCCAGACACATATGAATCTATAGCACCATACATAATTTTATTATCCCTTATTTATATCATCATTTTAACGTAGTTACAGACGGTAAATTCTACCATAAAACAGAAACTGTTTTTACGCACCAAATATTATTAGAAAACACCCCGCGCTTCGTTTCCATCTCGCTCTTTCAAACGATATATCTTACTCGGAGGTTAGTCTTCTAGAAGCCACGAACTAAGTAAGAATGTAATTGCATTAGTTTATAATTTGAGCGAGTGAACAAATCACTTTATATATCGCCTCCCGATATATAGATACAGTGATTAGTAACAGTGGTGACCTTGTCGGGTGATCGCCCAGCGCCGTTGGCCTATAATCGTGAGGTAGTACTGGGCTTCTTGAAGGAGTATTTGCAGTGTTGTAATAAATATGACAAATTGTGAGTTGTTGATTAATATGCCCGACTCTAATTGTCCTATAAGGCTGAGGCCCAACTTACTGTAAATTGGTGCCCGGAGAAATTTGAAGCGCTACGGGACATACGGAAAGTTAGTTTAGAGGTTTTACAAAGCCTGAATTGGACAATAAATCTGCAGACAATATTGTCGAAAAGACATTACTAAACGCTAAAGTTAATGTTATACGGTCATATCTGGAAAAAGATTTTCTTGACAAATATGAGGACGAACTATCGTTTTCTGACCCAGCTGCTCTAGAGAAGTTCAACAACATGGGTAGACGCGTCGAAATGTCCGAAAAAATTTCGGCTGACACTCAGCGACAGAAGTTCATTATAGCTGAGCACTTCCAGAGAACCATTACACCACAGTACAGGGAATTAATCACCATCCGTGGTTCAGAGGATATGACACTGATGCGCAGCCAAAATTATTGGATGATAAACGTCAATAACTTGGGTCGGCAAGGATAAACGTTGTGGAAAGTAACACTGGCGATCTGATTTCGGAATTGCATCGGTTATCCTGTACGGTAAATAAAATGCGCGAGGAGCAGAGACAACGTGCAGCTAATCAGCAAGGCTTTCAAGATGAAAATCTACAAAGTTAATACAAATACAGTGACCACGCAATAGTTGAAACATTTCAAGTTGGACAAATATTGAAAAATGTTTCAACTATTTCATGGAACAAA
>SCLF01094133.1:0-11092 GCA_004367975.1 Mesochordaeus erythrocephalus
TTTCCTGAAATATTTTTAGATAGCCAAAAAAAGGCTAAAAAAATAATTTTTTTGATTTTTTTGGTTTAAACACCATTTAACCTGTTTTGATGAAAACTACACCATTTATATAGTTTTGGTATGCAGTTTGCAATAGATTCTGTTCACGATCAATACGGCTGTGCCCGTCAGTATTCCTGGAGAACACTAGGTGGAGATAAATGAAATTTTCACGTGATTTTGTCAGTTTTGAAATTTTGAAATTCCATTTTTGGGCTATAACTGGGTCACGTGTTAAGAATTCGGGGTCGGTACTTTGAGAAGAATTGAAGCTGGAGTCATGACGCGTCGAATAAGCCCTCTCCCGAGCCAATCGGACATACTTTCCGAAACACAAAATTTTAACTTCTTGTACCTATGACTACATAACGGGTTAGGACATGGGGTCGATCACTTGAGAGGAATTTAGCTGACATCCGGACGCGTCAAATAATACCAATTTGGGGGGTAATAGGACATCTTTAAATGTAAGTGCATTGATAACCTTATTTCTCTCGAGTTCGATCGAGACAAACAAAAGTAATTGGCACGAGTCTAGAAATAATTGATGCGTTTCACTTTGAAATCACGGTTTTTTCAAGTTATTGCGAATCGACAAAATCACGGGTTCATTTCCGGTCGAAATTTCTGGTCGTTATGCAGCCTGAAATATGCGCAATAAAATTCTAGGCAGGAATGCTGCTTAATGTTTTCCTATCTATGTCACAGCTGTCTTAACTCGTAAAAATTCTGACGTAGCTCCGCTCAGTTTCGAGGAAAACGCGAAAAACTGGTCGATGACCATAAAATGCTCAAAAGGGAGCACAGGAGTTTAATGATATATTTTCGTCGAAGAGAGGAAGAGTGAGTAAAAGTATTTCCAGTTCTCTACGTTAGTTTAAAATAAAATTGGGTATGGGTAAAATATTGATACAAATTAAGCTGATTGTTTAGCCCGTACTCACAAATAGCTCCATATAGCACACGCGTATTTAGGGTGTTTGATCTGGATCACAAAATGATGTAATTGATAAGTAGAAAAGACGCAAGTCTACTAAATATATTTTAAACGTTAATTACATCACATTTTCGACAATTTTGTACGGAAGTTTTTTATCATCAGTACTACTACCTCTAATTTAGATCTAAGACCCTAAATACACGGGTAGTATACGGTACAGTTTGTACCAACGGGTTAAACAAAACCTGAAACTCGAACTCCTTAATCTATATGAATACTTTAATATACATACTAAAATATAACATAGTTCACACCCATATACATTATATATTAAAACATCTAAAATGGGGTGCTACAGAAATACGTTCCAAAAACTTGTTATTATAACTAGTACTTCCTGTGATACTACCGATTCAAAAGTGTGTACGAAATTCCGAAAATAATTTTGCGGAGTTTTATAGCAATTTTTAAATTTTCCCCGAAATTGGTCCCCTTCTGCTATGCTTTTCCCCTTTGATTTTGTGCATTGGTCTAACCGAGGCAATTTGTTAGCCATTTTTGCTGCTCAAAATCTAATTGCGCCGGTCAGATACATGTTTGCGTATTGGTCTAGCCGAGCCAATTTGTCGTCCATGTGTGCTGCTCAATATCAAATTGCGCCGGTCAGATACATTTTTTGATAATCAGAAGTTGGACTTTTTTAATAAACGTTTAATAGTTTTTGACATGTGTTTATAATCACAGCACAATATGACTTCACCGTAGCTGAAATGTATTCTCGGAAGGTACGATGCAGATGCATGCATGGTTAAGTATAAAACAAAAATAGAACTAATCGATGAGCCGAAAATACGAAATCTTATTATTTTAAATCTGACTCTGCTAATACTTTGACTTTGCATAATCTATTACTGATTATCCATTGAAGCAGAATACCGTTAAGAATCATTTTTGTCAAACTTCTGGAACTAAATTCGTACCCTGTAAAAGTATTTCCACGTCTTGTTATTTTTCTGGATTTAACACCTCTCGTACTAGACATGGAAATATAAAGATCAAATGTTCTTATTTGTAGTGCATATAATATTACATGCGATGCTGATAAAATAGCTGTGGCCTTAAATGGTCTGAATGACACCGAATTTTTACTAATTTGGGTAAAAGCGTAAATTATTACGAAAATGCTTTTGTTGATTTTAAACTGAAAAGTCATGAAAGTATGGCTTCCAATTTTGGTCGTTTAGTTCAAGTATATAAAAAGGCTTTTTGTTCATCTTCAAATGGGGTTATTTCCGAAGAACGAAAACAGTTTTTTAATCAGTATTTTCATTCTCCAAATGGAGAAAAATAATTTAACTTTTTCAAATATTACAGCTCGAGCTGAATAGCTAAATCTGGATAAGGTATCCGACTCTGATTTACAGCATTAAGAGATTGTTAATTTAATTGAGCAGAATTCTTCAGGTTATTCTAATGACGGTAAATTAGAGACTATGTTTTCTACCATACTTGTAAGTCAGAAGCAAACGGAGGAAAAAATTCAAAATTATTGGAATAATAATTTATCCAACAATTATTAAAAAAATATTCCGCTTGATATTGAACAATTAAAAAATGACAACCAAAGTCAAGAATTTCAATGCACCAGAAAACCCAAAATAATTTAGAATATTTAAATGTCACCGAGTATAATACATTACCATATTTGTGAGCGTTCGTAAACCGCCATAAAATACTAGTCATTTGTGACAGCGGCGCTGAACCGAATGCTGTTTGTTCTGACAGATTTTCTTTTTTTGGATAAAAAGTGTCAATAATAGTGAATTTGTTAGGGTTGGTACAGTAGATTTCGATTTAAATATAAACAACATTCGTATACCCTTAAAAGCTGTACCGATGTTAAAACATTTGAATTTAGATTTAATTTTGGGTATTCCTACCTTATCTATTTATGGTTTCCAATTACCGCCAAGATGCAAGACTCGCTTTTTTCTTGGTGGTCAAAAAATCGAATGGGTCAGTAAAATGCTAATTTCAAATATTTACGTTCAAAGTCAAGAATTATTCTTGCGCCATTGTCATCTAGAACCGTATTTGTTAAAAATCCACTTTTTGAAACCAAACGTTTTTGTACTTGTATTATGGAACCAGTTTTTGTGAATAAATATTTTCAATTGAATAGGTCTGTAGTAAATAATAGTGAAATTATTCCCGTTGGCATATCAAATTTATGAGCTAGTCAAACTATTTTAGAGAAAAATAAACTTCTAGCTTCCATTGAAATTTTTGAGTCCAAAACACTGAACAGTTTAATAGAGAGACCCATTTTGGACCATGAAATATCTGATACTAATAAGTTTCATAATTCGCAGTTCAATAAGTGGTTCAATACTAATACGGTTCCCAATGTTAAAATCGATTTTTTAGATATACCCCAAGAAAATATTTGTAATAGTTTACTAGTAAAATTTAATATGATACTTACCTACGGTAAATTGGACACAGTAAAAGAATGCACCCCAATTCCAAATATTCACAATATTTTTCACGAGTTAGGTGTAAAAATCCGAAAAGGTAGTAATTATTTTATAAGTATTTTGCAGACTCTAAAACATATTCCGCATTTTCTTACAACGGCAAAAGTTACGAGTCAAACAGACTTATGTATGGTTTTTGTAATGCACAGTCTACTTGGACAAAAATGATGCAACGTATATTTTTGAACTTAGATCTCCATATATTTTTTGATGACGTTGTGATTATAAGTTTTTCTTTCAAAGAACACATTCAAACTTTGTCAGAAGTTTTTGACCGTTGTAGGAAACACGGATTACTTTTAAATCTGTGAAAATGTGATTTTTTCCAAAAAGAAGCTACAATTTTAGGCGAAAACATTTCTGGTTACGGGCGTAATCCTTCCGATAAGAACGTTACAGCTATAAAAAATTACCCCAGCCAACCAATAAGAAGGATTTAAAGGGTTTTCTAGGGTTAGTAGCGTGGGTAACCCGTCATATAAAAAGCGCGTCGGCCGAACTAAATAGCCTATACAGACTTACAAGTTTGAAATCCATTTTTGATTGGACGGAAAGTCATGAAAATGTATTTCTGCACTTCAAAAATGTTATTTCGAACACAGGAGTTGGTTTAGCTCATCGTAATACAAAGTTTCCCTTATTTCTAGTCGCTTACGCATCGGCAGAAAAATGCGCAGGTATTCTCTACCAACAAAATCGAGAAAACATTTTTAACCACTGGGTTACTATAGTCGTGTTTTTCCTGAGGCCGAAAAAAGGCAATCCAGTCGTACACGTGAATGATACGCGCTGAGCTATAGTATTAAAAATTGTCAATTCTTTCTGATTGGTCAAATGTTTGTTGTATCACCAACCATAAATCACTAATATATTTACATGAAGGCCGCAAAACTAAAACATTAACACCGAGGCTTTTAAATATTATGATTTTCTTACAAAATTTGACTTCACCGTGAAATTTACACCGAACACAGATCCAGCTATTATCGCGTAGGATACTCTTTCTCGAGTTTACACGAAATCTGAGTTGAATAATGAGGCTAAGCCGACCCATGTATCAGACTATATAGCGACTTATATACACTGCCCTCTAACGGCCGGAATGAATGACGACCATAAACACCGATATACTTTAAGACAGACAGGACGTAATCAAAAATGGTGTGATCAAAATGTCTTACAGGAGCCGCCTAGTAACTTAGGGTTCACTTTTCAAATATCTATTTTTCAAAAGATGAAATTTTGAAATATCAAAATGGAGATGCATTTTGTATTTCTATTAAAATTAAACTTGTTCCTAAAAATCTGAATCTTGGATAGAAGTCGGGTAAAAAAGGGTTAGCAAAAACACAATTTTCTAGAAAAACTCGGAAACGATTTTTATTGGTTGACAATATATTGTGCTTTAAAAATAAGCGTAATCGGAAAATAATTGTTTTGCCAGCTAAAATTGCCGCAGATTTTATTTCTACATTTCACTGTGCCAATTTACACCCCGGCGGTTTAGCGTTGCAAAATCAAATATGTAATGCAGTCTATATTCACAATTTGCAAAAGTTAGCTCAAGCAATAGTAGCTTCCTGTGAGGAATGTATAAAATCTAAAAGCAGGCCGAGATTACGTCCATCAAAAGTTCCTTTAAGATCATTTTCTAGCTTTCCATTTAGTAGAACTTTTGTGGATTTAAGTCAGTTGAAACCTAATAATAACCGTCGCCGATTTCTGCTGACTTTTACCGATGAAGTGACTCATCTGATTGATACGATTCCACTTTCGTCAAAGATGGTCAGAAGAATTGGTTAGATAAAGTTTCGCTAATTTAACGCCAACTGAAGCCCGTTATGGTAGACCATTATATTTTCTTATCACTACTGTAAATACGGTATTTGGTCCTAAACAAATAGTAGTAATAAATAGAAGTAAATAAATATTTTGAAATGTTGTATCCATCTTTGTTAAAATTTCAGCCTGCAAGATATTAGCGTTAGACAAAGGTAAAAGTATTGAATTGCATATTGGTGATTCCGTCTTATTTTATAAACCTAAGATAATTGGCCAACCATTATTTTCCGCGTTTGCAGGACCAGTCCATGTTCAAACAAATATATCGTTTAACACTTATTTGTTGAAGGATAAGAATACTCGTAAACTTTCCCCAGGAATACTCGCAATATACAGTTACTTAAGCGGACAGAAATTATACCATATGCTTCAGTTGGAACCGATATTGCTAAGAGTGATAATTTAGGACTTAATCTACTATTTTCGCTCTAAGCGGTTCGAGTTCAATAAACATTTTCGAGTTTGTAAAAAATACATAAATAACAGCAGTAATTATGATCTACAGTACCAACGAATTTTAGCGAAAATAACACTCCACCGCTATTATTACGTCTTCCGTCATAAGTTATCCAGAAGTTTTATCATTGGTTCTTAAAATTGGAAACATTAATAATAAATAATTGACTTTTCACAATTTTTATAATACAATTATCTTTGTTTTATGATCACAAATATGTACAATACGAAAAGTCAGAGCATACGATTTGAAAAGTATATATCCCAACATTTTATGTTTAACCACTGCGTTCGAAAAAGGGAATTTCACACTGCAGTTGTGGTGATATTTCAAATAATTGATATGTGTCTTAAAAAGTTGTTTTCAAAAGCTAGAACCCGGATAAAATACTTTACATGGTCAATAAAATGAATAAATGTTAAAAAAATGATTGTTACGGTATTATGCATGTTGGTAAAAAACTGTACTGCTATAAAAAATGTACGCAAAATCAAAATCATAGGAGAGATGTTGTGCTACCTTTTCCCTTTTGATTTTGTGCATTGGTCTAACCGAGGCAATTTGTTTTTGGTGCTCAAAATCTAATTGCGCCAGTCAGATACATTTTTTGATAATCTCGAGTTGGACTTTTTTAATAAACGTTTAATAGTTTTTGAATAGTTTTCGAGCACGGACGCGCTCGAAAGTGGGCTGATTTGACGTGTCAGGACTCCAGCTTCAATTCTTCTCAAAGGACCAATCCCTAATTCTTAACACGTGACCTACTTATAGCCCAGAAATGGAATTTCTAAAGTACAAATTTTCAATAAGTGACAAAAATTACGACTTTTCACTTATGCCATGATCCCGGAGACTTTCGAGATCCATAGGTTTAAAACAAATAATCGGAGTCGATTGTTCACAAAAAGGTCATTTTCATGTTGTCTTTAGGGGTGTTAACTATATTACGCCGTATAATTTTGCATGAAGCTGTGGCGGCGATATTGACAGGGGTGTTTAGTGTAGCAACCCAAGTTACTAGACGGACAATGGCCATCTTTTACATTTTCTTGATCGAGTTGAACTTACATAAAACCAAAAAACTTAACTCGATAAAAATTGACAATCAACAAAATTTACTAATTTCATCAAATGTCCCAAAAATGGTCACTATTTTTAATGTAATTTATATTATATCTCTCAGGCACCATTTTGGTTACTTTTGGCAATGGAGTTTAATCCAATAATTTCAATCACCAGAATTCGAATATATGTTTTGGTTTCAAAAATGTCAAGGGTGAATATGCGTTCAAATAATACAATTTTTCTTAGATTTTATTGAAAATCAAGCTACTTGTGAAGTTCAGAAAGTTTGCATAATAAGGCAGCTTGCATTTACAGTAGCTTGTAGTCATTACCAGTGAATTTTGACAATCATTGGTGAACATTACACATTTTTTATCTACTTTGGGTACACACGCCTCGCTATTTCGTGAGAACACTAGGTGTGAGGTAAATGACATTTTGGCGTTTAACATTTTACAGTTAATACGCCCTGACTAGAATATGTATGTTACCACGAAGTGCTAAATTACCTCCATTATTTCGTACTTGACATAATTTAAATGGAGGTGATTTGTAACTAACATGACCTTGACCAAGCGTATTCACGTGTTTTCTGTATTTTCTGCATTGTATGTTATTTAGGTTTGGCTCATCTTTTAATGTTTCGTTATATCAGTGAAATGTTAACAGCGCATGCCACATTATTATATAGAAGTAATAATAGTGGACTGTTGCATTCTCTAAACGGGTCAGTTCGTATTGCTTTCAAGCGACTATTTTTCAAGTTATTGGAAATCTGTAAAATTAAGGTTTCCGCTGAATATATTACGGTCTCCACTTAACTATTGATCGACCGATATCATGATCAATGTTCAACGGAAAATTTGGAATTTTCAATTTTTGGGTTCACTTCCTGGTCAAAATTTCTGGTAGATAGGTACCCTGAAATAAATGTAATAAAATTATAGGTGGAAATGCTGCTCCACGTTTTCCTATCTAAGACACAGCTGTCTTAAGTTGTAAAAAACTTATTTTTTAGAGTATCATTTCCTAGGTACTTAAATTTTCTAAAGATAGTTTTCCACTAAAGGTCGTTTCGGGCAACAATTTTGCGTGATTGCGCGAATCAAAATAATCAAGCTCCGATGTTTAGCTTCAGCTCCCGGCGGTACTTACAGTCTAAAAATTGTTCCAAAAAATCCCACGTCCAATTTAACGAAGGAGTCAGCAGGGTCAGTCAAACATTCAACAACGTCCAAGGCCTAAAAACGCTAAAAATAGGGTACGCGGCCAAAAGTAACCAAAATCGTGCCTGAGAGATATATAGCCAAAAATAAAATAAAAACGCGTCATTTGCTTGCGAGTTAGCCTTAAGAAGAACAAACAGAACGTGGGTCAAGATATCAGACTATAAAAATGGGTTGGAAACACATAGATTACTGCACTTATAAAATGTAGGACATATAACGATTCTTTTACCCAATTAATCACTTATACTGTTCAGAGTCAATCACACTCTTCGGTAAACTAAATATATTAATTATTCCTCACCAAAAAGCACGTGATGGAGGTCTCAATCACTGATAATATTAACTTGTTATAAATTACATACACGTATTCGTTGGAAATAATACTTTACAAATAATGCATTTGGTTGTTCATTAACATTGTGCGTTATTATTCGATGTTTGATCTTCTATATATTCTCTTCCATCGTGAATAGTGTTAGTATATAATGTGTGGGCTGTTTTATACTAATCCTAGAGTTTGATGTGAACTGCGAAGTGTTACCGCGTATACAAATGTAATAGTACCGCACTGTACCGCAAAAAATTCTTAAAACGATAATAAATTGTTTGAATTAAATGCCAACCGTCTGCCCGATATTTACTGTAGACTCGAGTACGCTGTTTACAGTTCGTTCACATTTGTAATGCATTATTACATTTAGTTAAGCGGTAAACTTCATGGGTAAACATCAAGCTCTATAATTAGGATAAAACAACCCACACATTATATACTACTGTTATGCACGTGATTCATAGTGACTATGGGTTATTACCCCTAGTATTAGTAAAGTATGTATTCAGAAAACGGGTTTCACCGCCGGATTTGCTGTGGGTCTGGATTCGGTCTTGGTTGTTCAGCTTGGGTTACGTTAGACATCTCCGCAATCATCTGGACGACCCTGGCGTTGGATCTTTAGCATAAGGGGTCTGGGTCTCAGCACTTTTTGTCGGCCCAATCGCGTTCCCATGGGTCTCAGGTTTGTGGGAACGTCTGAGTGAAAACGGCGTTCTATTGTGGATTCTGCTTTTGTCCACGATAATTAGCGCCGTCCCACCGGAACGCCAAGTCTTGCAGTAGTTATTTTGTGTCCAGCATGGCCACTGGTTGGAGAGCAGATCCAGGGTGCTTCTAAAGGGGCCTAGTCGCTAATCTACGTAATCGCTTAAGGACCATTAATTGGATTATCGTCGAGTTGCTATATGGTGACGGGCCGAGAGGATTGATTCCTAGTTGAAATATGGGATTAGTATGACCAATAGATTATCCTCGAGTTGCTATGTGGTAATGGGTCGAGAAGTTTGAGTTGCTCGTGGAAATATGGAATTAGTACGGCCAAGAGATTATCCTCGACTTGCTATATGGTGACGGGCCGAGAGGTTTGAATTTCTCGTGGAAATATGTGATTAAAGCGGCCAGGAGATTATACTCGTGTAGCTACATAGTAATGCACGGAGAGATCTTATTCCTGGTGTAAAATGGGGGTGGATAGAACTAACATGGTCTAGAGATTATCCTCGAGTAGCTATATAGTAATGGTCCGAGAGATTTGATTCCTCGTAGAAAGCGGCGATAAATACGGTCTAGAGATTATCCGCGGGTACCTATATATTAATGGGCCGAGAGATTTGATTCTTTGTGGAAAATGGGGGTTAATATAGTCTAGAGATTACCCTCTAGTAGCTAGATAGTAATGGGCCGAGAGATTTAATTCCTCGTGGAATATGGGGATTAATACGGTCTAGAGGTTATCCTCGAGTAGCTATATAGTAATGGCCCAAGAGATTTGATTCATAAGTTACTCGCCGGGGTCTGGAAGTTAGGTGGAGTCATCCAGCGGGAATTCGGCGGCGTTTAGAGTAGTTACAACAATAACGACGTACCTATCTAGCGTTTATCTTATCTGATGAAGTTTGGGTAAGACTGGATCTGACTCGGCGCTTGATATTTCTGTTCGTCCTTCAATGGGTCATCGGATCTCTGGGCCTGGATTTCGGTCTATCTCTAATGCGTAGTTCATTCGTTGATCTACGATATTGCGTTCTTCGTTGGGAGAAAAAGTAAGGAGAAAAAGAAATCGTGTTAACAAATTGAGTCATTCTTACTAAAATGTAATGCAAATGGGTGAGAAACTCATTATTTTAGCTCTAGATCAATGTTTTCAAATTCTTGGTTATGGGTATAAGGGCTAGTTTGAATACTCAATTGTCTATACAATTACTAACATTTAAGCTGTTTTTGGTCAAATTAGGTTATTCTCGGTTATTCCGGTATACTTACAGCGGTATTATATCTAACTATGGGTTTATTTGCAATATACACCTACGATATATATTATTGCTTCGCATAACTATCGACAACCTTATCAGAATTGATACTTTTATGTCTCATATTCATCCGCTCATATCCCACTTGCTCTGTACCAACCGTGGACGTATTACACCCACGCAAATTAGGGATTGATTTGGTGCCGTGTTTCCCTATAACTATCGAACCCTCAATATTGCTCGCCTCATTTCCCTCCACCTCCGCACCAAATCTGGCTGTATTCGGCCCACGCATTTTGTTAATATTATATGTAGCAAGATTCATCAGCCGTTAGACACATACGCGAAAAGAAAACAGTTGTAAATAAAGGAAATGGCTAGTCACTAATTGATTTCAAGTCCAAATAATTTTTTTTTCTATTCAAAAAGTTTAAGTATGAATATTAAGAATATTAATAGTACCATTATATACGCTCAAATTTTTCGGTCGTATAAATGTTTCCGGAATTTTCGGAATTTTCGTTTTTTGCGTCCACTTCCGGTCAAACTCGGTGTTTTCCTAACTAAGACACAGCTGTCTTAAATGGTAAAAAACTAGGTTGGTTAACTCTCACGCTTTTTTGAGTTTATCAGCTATTTTACTTCGCAGTTTTTTGATTCATCGAAAAAAGAAAATTGG
>SCLF01094244.1:0-11091 GCA_004367975.1 Mesochordaeus erythrocephalus
GTGTAAATCAACAATTGTGTCGGGCGGCACAAACTGCAGCGTGAGGGGGGGGGGTCGGTTCTGCAGCGCACGGGTTAAACTGATAATATCCAAACCTTCAGTGAGTTATTTCGCGAAAGATAATCCGCGGATGAGTTAGATTCGTTTCTGCGAACCTTTCTATCCAACGAACGAAGGCGTTTATTATCTGTGTCAGTATCGGTATCGGAGTGAATGACAGGCATTTTGTCATCAGTCTTTTTCTGTCGTGGTGATTTACCATCTGTCCGCCGTGCCTTGCGCTGGCCCGGCATACTAGCAAATCCCTTGAGTAATGTGGCCATTGAGCCCTTCCGGAGTGCTGAAGATGAGTGAGAATTTGTACTTGAACGGATTCGTATGTAAAAATTTAATGATGGCTATGATAATTCACAGCATACCATTTTCCAAGAAAAAAATTTAAATACAAAAAAAACCAATAAAGCAAGCCCAGTTTCCTTTCTGACAGTTTCTTCGGGACTTGATGATTACGAATATCCATTAATCGTGCTTCGTTTTTTGGTATCTTGTCAGCAGACGCCGTGAGCTTATTTGACCTTGAGTTTGATTCAATGATAATTGCAGGGCGTCTGTCCGCTGTTGACTTGCGACGATTGGAAAAAATTTCATCAATTTGAACGATGTCATCGTTGTTTACAACGAACGGAGTCACATTATCAACATCACCGGGTACATCGGACAAATCTGGCTCGTCAATATGTTCGTATGATCGTGATCTAGATTGTCGGTCACAATATGTAAACTAGAAATTTGAGGTGTTTTATTTCCCATCACTTGCACCATATAATTTATTATTGAAAAGGTTTTATCATCGACTTCCAATTTTTGTTGTGCCACACGTCCGTCTAAACTGGCCCCTCCACTAGGAGGTCTTGCGGGTAACTGATTGTTCAACGAGACTTAGTGAGTCTGATAGAGTTTTTCCTTGTGGTGTTAGCTTAGGGGTATGGTGTCAGAATGACAAATTTGTAGCTTGAAAACTTTGACACGTCCGGGGTCGAACCCGGGTCAACGTACTGATAGTCGCTTTGTATAACCACTAAACTAACGTATCACGACTGAAGAAGTTACAAATATTGTCTTTATATGAATTCATTATATGAAAGCTATGACAGAAACTCACAACAGCCAAGAACTCCCCAGTTTCGGATCATAGACGACTGGGAGTGGATATTTTTTTTTTGAATTACACAATTTCAAATGCCCACCACTTATAATATCTTTGTCTAGTGGTCCCTAGGGTCATACATATATTATTTTGTTTCAATTGACCACCACCTATCCAATTCTCTTTTTCATTTAATTTGGTTTCTAGGGCGACGGGGTCTTATTATTTTTTTTAAAAATATAGTCCTTATAAGGACCCTCAACTAACCCCGAACTTTTCACCAGTTGTTAGCTTAGAAGTATGGTGTCAGAATGACAAATTTGTAACTTGAAAAGATTGACACGACCGGGGATCGAACCCGGATTAACGTACTGACAGTCGCTTGCTATAACCACTAAACCAACGTATGAGTTAAAATTAAGTTTTTTTAAAGGTCTTTTTCACGTTTTGTCTTTAGAGGGGTTAGCTGTATGACGCCGTATAATTTTGGATAGTCTGTGAACAGATTCTGAACCGAAAGGGAAACTCTATCAGACTCACTACGTCTCGTTGACCAATCGGTTGCCCCCAAAATCAACCTGTGTTATATATCACGTTGGCGCGCCAAGTGGTCTTTATTTGAGATGATGCTCGAGACCAAATAAATTTATGTTTATTTATACTTGAATTTACTACAAATAGAATTGTGGAACAAGCTAATACGGTCAGTAGTAAACTAATTAAAGTCGTTACATTTTATGATTGAAGTTATCATTAAATTCAATATTGAAAGAGTATCAAGTGGAGTGTCGAATTCATTTGTCACAATACGAGAACAGCCCAGGTCTTAGTTAATCCCCAATTTATGGTGCAAATGCAAGGTATAAATTTATTTAACTCAATTTTACAGCCTTAAGTTTAATGCTACGCCGGACAAATATTTTCACCAGTGTGTTAAACTGAAATTGGCAATTCAACATACAGGAATTTACGCCCAGTATTGTCATTTGCTCAATTTTCTCAGAGTCAATGGCCGGATACTAAGAGCTAACATTCCGCTCTTATGGATATACATGAACTTGTGGATTTTTTAAACTCTAAGTATCCAACGTGTAACCCAGGTTCGTAAACTGTTCTCAGAATATCCAAAATTACACGGCGCCGTACAGTTAACCCCCCTAAAGACAGAACGTGAAATAATCTGTTTTTGGAAAACCATTAATTTTAACTCAGTTTGACATGGCAGCTCACCGAACTAAATCGTTCTAGGTTAATTAGGCCCCTTGGCATCCAATAAAGGATCCAATTTCGGGGGAAATCGGACATTTTAAAATATTGTGAAATATTAAATTGCCATAAAATTTCACAATTTGTAAAATGTCCGATTTCCGACGAAATTGGACTCATTCGACGCGCACCAGTATCAGCTACATTTCTTCTCAAGTTGATCGACGCCGAATTACTAACCCGTTATATGTATAGCCACTAGAAGAAAAACATGTGATTTCGGGAAGTATTTTCGATTGGCTCGAAAGTGGGCCTTCCTCTCAAAGAATTGACCCCGTATTCCTCACACGTGACCTAGTTACAGCCCAAAAATGGAATTTCTAAAGTACAAATTGTCAACAAGTGACAAAACCACGAATTTTTCAGTTTTGGATTTTTTTTATGATTTAGGAAACATGCCACGATCTCAAAGTATGTTCAAAAAAAATTCGACAATATAGTCATTTCCGGTTGAGATTTACTTCGAGTGGTAATTACGTATTGCAAAAGAATCGAATAGATTCAAGAACAATTTTATGGAGGTATCAAAGTGCCCCTGTCAGCGACGTTGTAACCCCACCAAACAGGCAAGTATCCAAAGATGATTTACTGCAACAAGTTTAATACTCTAGTGGAATTGTATTCCTGGCGTACCATTCAACTTTCCTAAGGCTTTAATTGAGTAAAAAAAAGTATCCGGTCAAAAGGTTGTGCGCAATAAATCTTTAAATGAAACTACGAATGCATTTATACCTTAAGTTAACTCTCTTAGTAAAAGTTTTATCTGGTTTGTCTACCCTTAGACATCTGTTATTGGTTCCAAAATCATATAAAATGTGTATGCTAAAAATTTAACAAGAGTTATTTAATGCATTTTACAAAAATGCTCGTTTCCGACACATTTACGTAGATACCATACAGTAGAAGAAAGTAAAATACGACAATTATTTGTTATATAATCTACAGTTACCCACTGATTAGGAAATAAATCCTACTAGAAAATATTAAATCTAGTTCAGCTACACAGAATAAACAGAATCAAATTTATATAGGTCTGTATATAATTACCTCGGGATGAATGCAATATTGTCCGTTACCCTATCCAAACTATGTTCAGACTCGTGCCATGAGCGACGTCGCTCACCAGAACCAAGAGTTTCCGATACATGTGAGGCAATAATGGATCGACGCTACAAAACCAATGATCATAAAAACACAATTAGACCATATAAAACCTTGGCATCGGGCATAACTTCAAAATCATCAGAGGTTTTCTTTAAGCGCAGCTTAACCCCTACTTTTTCTTCGAGTAGGTCCGGACAAGAGTTCGATCTGGAGTCAGATAAATGAAGCGTGACTTGACTCGTCGGGCGCGAAATCTTTTCCACGTGCGTCGTTTCAATATTTTCTTGCATCCCCTCATTATGGATAATTAACTCAATTTTCTACTAAATAAACACATTTCTAATTTTTTTTAACTCCTGGGCTAAACTTTATAAATGCTCTCTGGGTGAAATTGTAAATTTACTTAGCCCCCGGAAGTTAGAATTTAAAATTGGTTATAGATTCCAGCCAAAAAAATTAATGATCTGTATTCCTCTTGTTACGATATTCCACTTGTAATGATATTTTTTGAGCCAGAAGTAAGAATTTTAGTTGTCGAAATAAAATTTTGAATTATTGAAAATGCACATGTTTATCAACCAATCAAATAGCGTCTAAACCTTGGCTGATTTTTTCTAAGCAATTTTCCATTAATCAAGAATTTGGTCACGCCCGATGTGGTACGCTAAACAGCGACAGCTTTGTTTTGAATAGACAAACTTGATTTTAGGCCGTTTAATAAAGCGTCAGAAACAGTATATTTCATTCTATCGGTACAGTACTGTCATGGAATTCTAACATAATGTTCATGGGACAAGGATACATATATTTATATGAACTAAAGACACCAAATCGAATCCAATCGCTACATAATTGGGTTTGACGAAGAGCGGTCAATATAGCTTAGCACACATACTGGTTACCACACAATGTCAATGTTTTCGAAGCGTTTTCGATTACTAGCCTTGTATATGAATTTTGTATTTTCAAAAACTACATGCTAATCGAACTTGTTTTGAAACTGAGATGGTTTTGGGCTCATGTAGGCTGAGATGGACAATTGGGCTCATGTAGGGGCTAAATTTATCGACGACTAATATGTGACATCACACTATGTTTAGCACCATATATCAATGTTACTGTTTTTACGAATTTAAGGAGCTCGGTCCAATTTAATTGAGAAAATGTCAAAGCAAATACCCTAAGGATTAATCAGCGCCATGATAATCGATTCAATTAGTTACCAGTTCCTTGAGTGTTTCGAGTTGACTCCGTAAATAGGAATCGTTTGTGGCATCGACTACGAAAGTTTTCGATTGTAGTTTCGTGTAATCTAACGTGGACCTGACAAGTGCTTCACTAAACAGCAAAATATCATCGGACAATGGACGTCGAAGTAATTCGTCAGAAACATCTACATCAATATTTACAGTATTATGTTCCGTGCGACGTAGACAAGCACCATTATCTGAAAGCATTAATGGAAATAATGATGATTTCTTTCGAATACAGCGGTAAATTTTCAATTCTTGTAAAAATGGAAGTTACGCACTCTAAATTATGGATTTTTTCGCGTAGCCTTGTTAATCTTTGCGAAAAACTCCCCCTCTCGTTTTAAGCTCTTTAGCTTCAAACCTCTGGCTTGAGTATTGTATCTACAACCTACGCTTTTAATGATTAGTCACTTAGTTCGTCTTCCTCATATAACCAACAGTAACGCACTCTAAATTATGGAATTTTTCAACTGCGACTTAATCGGTTATTAGCAGCCCATATTTAGCAATCGAAAAAACTGCATTTGGAAGCCTGTCATGAACACCGTGATTTCTCGAGTCTTGCTGTACCAATTTTGGAAGCTTTGCTCTCTTCTATCCCAGAAGAGTTCCTTGCTTCTCTTCTACGTCTTGAGCTGTTGCTGCAATTCCCCCGTTTGGAAGCTTCTCATTTTACTCTCCTGTTTGACTTCCTGTTTCTTTGTTCGACTTTCCCCGACTTCTTTCAAACTGAACGTTTTCAACTGTTTATGTACAACGGAATGTTTTCAAACTGTTTATTTACGATTGTTTTGATCATGATCTTCTCTTCACTCCGAAATTCTTTAGCTTTGTCTTCCATCACAGGAGCTATGTTGTAAAAAATGTCTACTCCTCTGCGGATGGCTTCATAAGCTTGGTGTTGATTTCTCAATGCAGGCATCTCTTTAATCATGATCATGGCTATATCGTTGAAGTCCGACAACGATCCTGCATAGAAGTCCTTATCTGAAGTATATAAATCCGCCCAGCTTGGACGTTCCATTTCACCTTGTAGTAACCTGTGGAACCACGCCCACAATCTCCGGCCCGTATCCTTCCACTGAACATAGAAGTACGGTCCTTGCGTCTTCCTCTGTCTATTTAAAACGAATGCACCTCTCCTGCTGACCGGTCTGACCGATGGAGGAGTAAACTCCCAAGCATGAGCATTGTTGACTAGCGTTTCTCGTTATATCTCTTTAGTCTCACATATGTCATGTCTTAATGCGAGTCATGTTTCTACTTCGTGACCTAGCTTGAGGATAAGTTCCAGGACCGTCGTATAGACCGTAATGCATTTCTCTTCATCCCATCCCTGGAGTTCAAAGTTAAACGAGCTCAGTGTCTCCCTCATTTTTTCCTTGGGCGTTACGTGAATCCGATGGCAGTTGCCGATGACCCCCCCACTAACGTTTTATAATACTTGAGAATAATATATCCGTCGCCACTTCCTCAAGGAATCGATATTGTGCTAGTAACTCCCTTTCTTTCAGTAGTTATTGCATCGCCCTTGACGGATCTTGGAGATGCTTTTCTAATATCAAAGATGTAGGTTACCTGATCTTCTGTCAGACTTTGTAACTCGCTATGGCCATCTCGACCTTGATCAGGTAGTGAGTGAAGCGGTGAGTCCAACGATGAGCCTTCTTCTTGATCTTTCCAAAGCCCTTGAATTGCTCTGAGGTTTCTCGCCTCTCTGAGACTATTACAAATTTCTTGCAATTCTTCCGTTGAATTCTGCAGTGAACCTTCTTTAGGCTACCTGAGCTTATCTTCCAGCATATGCCATGTTAGCCATTCCACTTGTTCCGCCTTCCAGTTCCCCTTAGTCACTTTCACACCCAGATTTCCTATGATGTTCACAAGGTCTTGGTCATGTGTGAGCCAATAATATTCTTTGAAAATCTCATCTGGATTTTCCACAAGATTCATGAGCAACGTGGCCAATTTAATGTCTGCACTCTCCTTATATTGTGTCCATCACCATCACTCTTCTCATATTGCCCACCAGCCCCTTCTATTTATAAATAGGTCCCTTCTCAATTTCACCCAACTGTGAACGGCTTCCAGGAAGTCATAGGTTGTCTGATTGCAGCCTGGGGTCTGCTCCAGATCCCTAGTTTTCCACGGAACGGCATCGCTGTGTAGGAGTCTTCCTCATCCTTCCAGGTGAGTAATGCAAACCAGAAGTCCTCCGTGTCACTATTCGCCTTCAGTCGCAATTTTATCTAAATAACTTTCTTAGTATTTACGATGTATGCTGTTCAGATGTGTCCACATCCTCTGCATCTCTTCATCGAAAAGAAGCAATGGGACCTTTACTGGCTTCCCTCGTCCCTCCAAAGACGGCATGGGCGATAAAATTAAACGCTCGAACCACTTCGTCATCCGTGGGTTATCCGTGAGCACTGTCATGATGTCTTGCCCAAATTTTTCTTGGAACTCTGCCGTCGAGTTAACTTTAATTCAACAACCTTGTCTCGTAAGGACTTGCCCTACTAGGCTTCACTACCCCAAATGTTGTATCTCAATTATTAGCCATGGTTAGTGGTTACCTTTCTCCTAAACAACGAAAAGTTTCCACGTATCTATGGTTTCCAAGTTCCGGTCCTCGGCTTCATGAGCTGCCAGGCACTACCCCGAGCTGCCAGTCAAGTCATCAAGCTCTACGAACGCTGCCAGGCTAAGTGCCAAACCCTGCCAGACTAACTGCCGATCGCTGCCAGACCAACTACCAAGCTCTGCCACGCTAACCGCCAAACTACCAAGCGCCGCTCCGCTCTGCCAGGCTAGCTTCTAAGCGCTACCAGGCCAACTACCAAGCGCTGCCAAACGCTGCCAGGCCAACTACCAAACACTGCCAGTATAGTCACCAGGCTAGCAGCCATACGCCGTCAGGCCACCCAGCAGCTGTTGCCCAGTATGGCTGCCAGGCTAGATGCCCGGCGTTGCTAGGCTGGAAGCCCTGCGCTGCCAGGAGCTTGCCATGATGCTCTGGTTAGCAGCAAAAAAGCCTCTCTTGCAGGAAGTGAATCACGGAGTGACTTAAGACTAGTCTTCACCAGTCAACCCTCGCTCTTAAATTATCCTTCTAAAAGGGTCAAGCTTCTACCTTACTCTGAGCTGGTATTTAAAGCTGCCGGGCATTTCATGCTTGTAGGAAGCTGCCACTGGGCCTAAGGTTCACCTAACTCCAGCACCTAGTGCATCCAGGAGTTCTGGTGCAATGTTTTCAACACGAGTCCCGCACTCAGGATTTCTCCTGATCTAACTCCACAAAATGCGACTCTTTTCCACATTCTGATTGGTCAAAGGGACCGATATAAAAGGCGTAGGAATTCTTTGAAAAGTAGTTCTAATTACCCCCCAAAATCCCGCCTAACGACCTGTGGGTCAATGACGACGCATCCCGTCCATCTGGCCCCTCTCCATAAGATTCTGGTACCCGTTCACCATTTTTTAATTTCCCTCCATTTTCTCGATTTTCCAATTTCGTTATTTTTCCCCTTTTAACTCTTCCTCGTTTTCTCTTTAAAATAATCTAAATCCAAAACAGCCCTGGCTCGGTATTTGTAAACCGAGAGTGTGGAGGTTTATGATTGGTTGCTTGAGTATTGTATCGACAACCTACGCTTTTAATGATTAGTCACTTAGATGGTCTTCCAGCATGCATTTGAAATAGCACCGTAAATGTTTTCTGGGAATTGTAGGCACATGTCTATGTCCTAACGAAAGGCTAAATTTTTAAATCATTGAATTTTCGCCAAATCAACCATGGTTTCAAACCCTGAGGTTTCTCCTGGTTAAATTATGGATGAACTGAATGACCGCGTTGAATGGGTTGTAATGGAAGATTCAAATAAGAATTACATTTATTGACGTTCATCAATTTTCTGTAATATTTTAATAAAATTTAGAAAAATTAAGTAAAATGTGACATATTTTTGGTTACTATTGTATATTTAATCCGTCCAATCAGTCAACGTAATATTATGTTATAATTTGGCCCACCAATTTTGTTCCGCACTTACCTAGTTCTACTGTCTCTGATATAGGCAGTTGATAACGCTCGACTGTGTTATCATCAAGTAATACTTGATAGAGTTGGTCATATTCTCGCCTCTGAGCTAGTTCCTGTGGTAATTCGCCATGTCTGTTTGGAATGCTCAGACAAACTTGAGAGCCTGGCCTGGTAAACAGAAATCGGATGAACTTAACGAGGCCGAGACGTGCACAAAAATGGTACAGTGTCTCGCGTGTCGGTTGATTCTTATGATTGCCTAATAATGACCAATTTGTGGGCAACAATTAGGGTACCGACATATCCACACGATTAAAGAACTCAACGTTGATTTTCTACTATATTTTATATTATTTTTAATGTCAAATAATTCATAATAAAAGTTTTTGAAATAAAAAAATACCATTTTTAAAAAATTTGCACATATTCTTTATTATGGACTTATCGGCACCCTAACAACAACAAATGCTGGAAAGCTGCTGTCAGGCGCTCATCAAGATCAGCAAAATCTTCTGAACATAAGGAAAAACCCTCGCCGCGGATTTCGTCCCAATCTTCAAGCGATTCCAAATCGTCCACTGATTGAGCCAGATAAACTGCCAACAATTGTGTCTAAACATTATGTAGGAACACTGAATGAATTGATATCATGTTAGGATAGGGTGACCAGATGACCCGCTGTTTGGATAGTCCCGGTTAGTCCAATTTTTGTTAAATTCTTCTAAAATGTTTAAAGGTATAACCCTGGAATTTCAGAATTTGCAAGCGATTATCCGTTTTTTGGGGAAAAAACGTCCCCCCCCCCAGGAATTGATCCTATCAGATTTTAGACTTTTTCACCACCTTTCAAAACAAAATCGGGTCACCCTAGGTTGAGCGTATCCATATAACGTAGGCCAGCAATAGAAAATTCCAGGCATAATTTGAACGTCTATCACAGAAGTTTATATTAATCAAATTAGTTCATAATAATATAAATAATGAATAAATTACAAAATAAATAATCTCATCAATTTTATTTATGATTTATTTCTATATTAATTCATTACTTGTAATTTGTTTAATTTATTATAAAGTGAATACGAGCACCAAATTCACACGGCCTTCATCGTTGCGGTTGTCTAATAAGCCAAGTACTACTTGCCTGATCGGTTCTGTATACAAATGTTCCGAGTGGAATCGTTTCGATTGTTCTCGATTTAGAATTGTAAAAAATGAGGAGCAGTTTACAATTTTCAGCCGGTTCGTGTTCGGGAATTGAGCAACAAAAAACATTGTAGTTACGGAAGGTAGTGCAGATGTGTCGTTGCGACGAGCCCTCTATACAAACTAAGTAAATTGTCATCAACTTAGGTTATTTAAATTTATTAAAATAAATATTAATAAAATAAAACATTAAAAACAGACAATAATTCTCCCATTAATTAGTTATTTATGAAGGCGCAGTTTTTAATTATTCGAATAGGTCACTTTAACCCTATTGGTACCAGCTGGGGTCTGCCCTGTGCTTACGAGGGTTTTTTTTTACCAAATGTATATTTAGCGGATTTTTGTCACTTTTCCTGAAATTTGTTACGTAATTTTTGAATAAATTGTAAACTAGTTATTTGACATAAAATTACTTACAACAATAAATCTAAAATTCCTCTACTGTTTCGGACTGGATATTCAAACAGAAGTGACCTAATTTCAGCCACCTTTTATATATATTATTGACCCACGCTTTTAAACTTCTGGCGTACCAAGGGGTCAAACCGACGACTCCTGACCTCTACGACACCCCTATCAATATAGCCCCACCCCTAAAGTGGAAACTGTTAACTTAACCGGCGTGCATGTGTTAAGTGATCGGTTAACGAGACTTAGTGAGTATGATAGTTTTTTCTTGCAGTTCCGAATCTGTTCTAAGAATGTCAAAAATTACACGGCGTCGTAAAGTTAACCCCCCTAAAGACAGAACGTGAAATAATCTGTTTTTTAATAAAGATTAATTTTAACTTACGGGGCATGGTATTTCACCGAACTGAATCGTGTTAGATTAATTAGACCCCTGGGCATCCAATAAAAGTATCGAAAACATACTGTGATTATCTCTTTTAAAGCTTCACATTGTCGAAATGGGCACATTTAACCCTGTAATTTTATTGGATTCCCTGGGGTCTACTTAATCTAGTGAAATTTAGTTCGGTGAGCTGCCATACCCCCATGAGTTAACCCTCTTAGCAACTTCAACCATTAATTGGTTTTTTCGCCACTAAAATGGCTACAGTTTTTGATAC
>SCLF01094355.1:0-11090 GCA_004367975.1 Mesochordaeus erythrocephalus
GAACAGTTTTTATAGATACTACACCATTGTATATACTTTTGGTATACACTTTGCAATAGATTTTGTTCACGATCAATATGTTTCTGCCCCTCGCTATTTCGGGAGAACAGTAGGTGGAGGTAAATGAAGTTTTCGCGTTTAATATTTTACAGTAATTTATTCAGTAATATGTTCTTATATCAACTTCGGATAGAATATCATTAGTAAGGTTACAATTTTCAGGTAAAGTGCACTTTTCAATCAAAATAGTGGTAGCTGTAACGATTTCTGGTATGAAAAAGCGTTCGTACATGAAATTAAACAGAAGGTATTCATTTTCTAATATTTCAGTTGCTATAGGTCTTACAACTGTAATTAGGGTGATAAGATGGGTTTGGCAACAATGCGGGACACCACAAAACAAAAGTTCGCACCTGGTTGAATTACCAATAATGCTAGAGAAAGATAATATTTAACTCTCCATAACCCCGAAATTATTGGTACTTCAGTCTGGTGCGTACTAAAAAAGCATAAAAGGCGGGACGACCCGCACATTGTGGATATATCCTGACTGGAATATGTATGTTACCGCGAAGTGCTGAACTACTTCCATGTTGTATTTGACACAATTTGAATGAAGGTATTTCTTGACAAACTTCATCTTGAAATTAGTCTTCAAGGATTTCATCCTTTCCACTGTCCAAATGAGCCGCTTCCGCGAACTCGAATTACCATTGTTCTAGCTCATATTCATTTTCGTCGTCTTGTATGTTTTCAGTTCTCACGTATTCTCTGTATTGTCTGTACGGTTCATCTCGTAATTCAGCTTTTAAATTCATATTTTAAATTTCATTATATCCCCAAAGGAGCCTCCCCTTACGTCTTGAGTATGACGCGCAGAAGCATGATTTGTGTGTGGAACAGGTAATTCGTAGGCTTTACTCATACGCCAAATAGTCTTCACTACAGATAATTAGTATAGTACAGTTATTGGTACCTTCTATTCTGGTCCATTAAAAGTTAATGGTAGAACATAACGGTGCCTATGAATTGAACAAAAAAAAATGTCCGCATTGGGCCATGGACACATTGACACTAAGGAGAGAGAGAGAGATATAATGTATTCTAACCAAATTTCTCACCAAATATTTTGTTAAATTCACATAGTCACGTTATGTTCTACCATTAACTGTCGAGTCTTTTAATGGACCAGAATAGAAGGTACCAATAACTGTACCGTACTAATTATCTGTAGTGAAGACTATTTGGCGTATGAGTAAAGCCTACGAATTGCCTCTTCCACACAACAAATCATGCTTCTGTGGGTCATACTCAAGACGTAAGGGGAGGCTCCGTTTGGGATATAAGTGAATGTTAATTGCCGCGATGGCCTTAGATACAAGAGCTGATTGTCACATTCTCGAAATGTGTCATTATTTTTGATTACAAGTGATTTATTGGGAATCGATAAAATCAAGGTATCTGCTGAAGGTCTATATTTCGGCCTGGACTTAATTTTTGATCGATCGATATCTTGATCAAATTTCGATGGAAAATTTCGAATTTTCAATTTATAGGTTCATTTGGGTCAATTTTTTCGGTCGGTAGGTGCCCTAAAATAAGTGCAATAAAATTCTAAGCGGGAATACTGCTTAAAGATTTCCTATTTAAGACAGCTTTCTTAAGAGGTACACAACTTTTTTTTTAAGTGTCATTTCCTAAGTACCTAGGTACTTACATTTTTAAAGATAGTTTTCCACTAGAGGTCTTCTCGGGCAACAATTTGGTGTGATTCGCGATTCAAAATAATCCCAGGTCCAATTTAGGAGGGTCGGTATGGGTGAATGAAACATTCAACCACTTCTAAGGCCTTAAAAAGACTAAAAACAGGGTTCCTGGTCATAAGTATCCAATTAGGTGCCTGAGAGGTATGGTTCGTTCCGAGAATATATCACTGTTACTATATTGGTCCTCATAAATCATGTTATTCAGTCAGGCTACCCACCTTACTGATCATATGATGATAGCAGTAATACATATTCATTTAAGTATGGCCGAATTTCATAGTAAAAGATCGGTAGACTAGACACGTATTACCAACTTAGTTGTCCCACCCATAACCTCCACACATACTCGTGGATAATTTGATGGTTGATTACGTCTAACCTGCGTGCCACAAATTTGCTATTTTGACCATATAAATATATTTGATAACCAAGTAAAAACTAGAAATAATTCAATTCAAATAAGCCCATGTTTTATGCAACGTATTAGTTGATTTAACTTGACGATAAAAATGTATCTTATTCAACTTAACGTGAGATAAAACACAATTCAAATATATTTATGACACTATTACTCAATATTGCTCAGTATTATGCTGAGATAAGACTTACAATTTATCCAATAGTTCCAAACTAAATTATTCATAATTATCATACACAATTTAATATGTATATATGGTTTATATTTATTTGTTAACTTATTTTAACAGAATTTGATTAGGATATATAATCCGTTGTTTGCGGGGACCTCAGATATATACAGTTTTAAATAGAGTTCGTTCGCAATCAAGTTTCTTGTGCCCTCAGGTTGGTTGTATATTACGGAAGCTCGTATTTGGAATAGCTTATGTCGTCTTATTAGCACTAGAAACAAGGTCGGTGGACAGAATGGACGATTAGTTGCCTGGGGGTTGACTGATTTTAGACGTCGACAAACGAATGCCATTAACTGAGAATTTCTACGGTATACGTATAGACATATTCATGAAGATAAGTTTACATAATACGGAGTACGACTAAGAAACTGAGAGCACTTTCTTTGAATGGTTGAAGTATTCCAAATGGATTGACGCTACTTGAACATTTAAGACCAAGTATCTGGAGTGTTATTTAATATGGTCTTATAAAAGTCACTCCAACCTTATAATGAAGTTTGACAAATGGTGACAGTTTAATTATAGGAGACATACCGATACAGAGCTGATCATTATGGTACAATGACTAGTATTAATGGAACCTTGATGAAAATTCTGCACTCATTATTCTTACAAAGGCATGCTGAAAATATTAGCGTTCGTTCGAAATCATTGTAAAATTCTATTTTAATATTTACACTACTAAAATAGCACGCGTAAAATATTTTAAAGTTTCTATCAAACTTTCTGTAAATAGAGTTCGCCGCATCGAACTTTGAATTGAGCCTAGCGCATTTGAGAACTTGACAAAATATAAGAAGGTAATAGTAATATAATATTATCTCTTCCCAGACAAGTCCATTTTCCATTATAATATCATGTTGTACAATTGCGTTATCATTGTACTTCCAATAACGCCACAAATCCAAACTAATTACATTCAATTTGTCTATAAAAACAACTAAGTCGTCTCATTCACATCGACAACACTCCGCTCGATCGGGGAGTTGTCAGGTCCAATCCGGTATCTTTACACATATCTGCCAAGACCAACGACGTGGATATCCAATAGTATATTTTGGCCTATTTAAAGAAACTGGTTATGAAAAAGGGGACCGTAATTAAGGCCTTTAGATGTTGGGGGTTATCCTTAATGAAAAGAGGATTTAGTGCAGGTGCCTCGTTAAGCACCTATCATTTAATTGACGGTGACGTCAATATAAGCAATGTTTAAGCGTATTTTATGTATATATTCGGTTAGAAAACTGGCAACGTAAGCTCACATGACTTTTTTTATTTGTTTTCCTACAATTGAGTGGGATTAGTTATAACAAATACTCTACAGTATTGAGAATAGGATGATGTAGCTTATGGAAGGTCCTTGAAAGACAAAAGAAGCCACTAAGAATAACACTATAATCGTAGATGGCACAAATTTAAGCTCAGAATGACATATTTTTGCGTAATAAAATTTATTTTCTTTAAATTAAGGTTTAGGAATGGACAATAAGTTAGCTATTGACCATAGAGAAGCGGCCTATCTTGGTTACAAAAAGCTTTTAAAGTTAAAATAAGCTTATAGGAACATAAGTATGATCTTAAAAGACATAAAATTGTGCTCAAAATAACATACCTTGATTTTCATAAAATATGTTTTTCCTACAATTAAGCTTCGCGAAGAACAAATGAGTTACTAAAATTACCATATGCAGCTTCTAAAGATAAAAGAAGCTCCTTAGAACATAATTATGATATTAAGAGGAACAAAATATTGGTGAAAGGTAACTTTTGACTTTAATAGAAATTATAAGATTGGGGAAGGAGAAATAGGTTATAAAAATACTGCGCTGTATAGAGATAAGTTATAAGAAATTATACCCGGCATAACGAATATACTGAAGTAGGCTTAACATAGCTAAAAAATAATTAAAATAAGCTAAAAATAGAATAATCCGATCTCGGAAGTATTGTTTTTTTATAATCAAAAATACTTTTATAATTATAAACGTTTTAGAATTTAAACTACTATGTGGTATATAGAGTCGAAGTGGCCCAAGAAAGAATTAATAATGGCTGCGACAAGGCAGATCAGCTGTTTGGAAGAGTGGATACGCTGGAAGAGGAAAACCGAGACAAGATATACTGTTCAAAATAAAGGTTCATGAAGCAACTTTATGCAAAATAGAGCACAGAGACTTCTGGGGTATTGGCAAATCTGACGCTCATTAATATTTAAGCAGCAAAATGATAGAACAATAACATGAACACACCCATTTGATACAGGAATGTCAGGAAAATCTTTGGTGCGATGATACAGAAGAAAGCTACCATATGGCAAAATGAACATACGGAAGACGAATATGAAAAATACGTAAACAATAAGATTAAGGAAAACTCAGAAAGACAAGAATGGAATATAATATGAAGTATAGAAAATTGTAATGGCAAGTAGGTTTCCATGCAGAAATGGGAAAATTACATCAATACAACACAGTATGATAGCCGGAACGTACTATGGGTGATCAGCCTACTTAGGTCATCAAGGGAAGTTACTCACTGTCGCAACACATGGAGGCAGTCAGCTAAATGAACTGCGATGATTCATGAAATATCCAGAAGCAGTACTGTATCGGACATGTATCGGAGGCATAGTCGACTAAGAGGACCCAGGAATGCCGTTACATCGTATGAGTATCATTCACACATGCATATAAGGCATATACTAGGAGAGAACAGAGTAATGGGGTAGTCGACGAAAATACTTGGAGTATTCATCAATCGATGAGCCTTTCACAGCAAAGACTGATGATTCAGTTGAGGACTGTCTAAGTATGAGCTTTTTGTATAAGAGACCAACAGAGGTCACCACTGTATACACAATGATATATATACACAACGAATACTATATGTACACAGGGTAGTAGATCACGGTCTACATGCCGCCTGCAAGCACACACCAAGTTCTACCTGGAGAGAGAGAAAATAGCACATGCTAATGGGTATGCATATGATTGAAGTAAAGCGGAGGAATAATTAAGCTAGATATTAAACAGATGATAGATGATTGTGGTGGTAATTAAGTATCAATTATTTAGACTAATGAAGGGACTAGACCTAAACAAATGGCGAGAATCGAAAAAGAACATGTTAGCAAGAGACAATCCAAGAGATAATAGCGGAGAATTACTTATATTTTGGGGAGATACTAGGTCACCATTTGATCGACCCAAATTCTGATTTACGATAGCTAAATAGCGTAAATGGGATATTTGTTAATACCACTTAACCCGCAAGCTGAAATCGTTAATCGGAGAATTACTTCTGTTAGAGTTGTGCTACGCCGAATTTGATATCGAGGACCCCCTATAAACCCGCCTCCCGTTTTTAACGTACTTTCAGGCCGGTAGTCGATCCGATTGCTTTTTCGAATCCGGAATCACACCAAATTCTTGCCCGAGACGACCTCTAGAGGACAAGTATATTTATGAAAATCAACTACATTTAGAAAATGGCACTTTAACAAATCTAGTTTTTTACAATTGAAGACAACTGTGTCTTGGTAAGGAAAACATCGAGCGGTACTTCTAAACCGAATTCTCTTCCGCATATTTTAGGATAACTTTCGACAACGAATTTTGACCAGTAGTGGACGCAAAATATCCAGAAGTTTCGATTTCAAGAGAATACGTCATTATACAGAAGATTGAACACAGAATCACTTAAAAGGTCAATAACGTTGACGGCGATGTTTTATATATAAAATATAACATCGCCGCAGCAAACGGGTCAGAATATAAAATGAAGCGAATACAAATAGCATCTCAATGGATGTACAAAATATAGAGGTCATCTCAAGCAATGCCAAAGAGGTCACAATAAATAAACCCAATGAAGAGAGCGATGAAGAGATACGATGAAAAGGGCGAACCATGCCAAAATAAAGAAAAAGTAAAGTTACCAAACAGAAAACGTAATTAATCCGTGGTAAATAAGAAAATGAACCTCAGAAGGTACAGTCTCATATAGAAGAGCACGCGATAAACGAACCAAGCACGACTAACAACTCCGGATAGGACAATACACCCATTATTCAGTTTCTTTTAAACTGCAACATATGATTGTCGTAGTCTGTACGGATCTATTGCATGGTTATATGCTCGTACCAGATCGACTGAGGTAGTCCAGGAATGTATGCAAGCTGCGCAGCGATATGTGTGTCCAACTCTGGTAGCTTTCTACCGTGATAGCGCATGGTAGTCCTGACCAATTCCCGTTGTATTACGCTTTATACCCCCATGTTGTGTCCAAACCATGTCAATCCCTATAACTGTGAATAATATCCTCTAACGTCTGCTATCAACTACAATGTGTTACAGGTTCTATGGTTTGCATTTCCAGTATCACAGATGTAGCAGTAGTAGCACCCCCTTATATACGGGCTGTATTCTTCTATATTCTTCTTGAACCGTGACTCATCGTGAGTCATCGGTGATTCGGAATGCTTCCTATAGATTCATCCTTTGCCATCCCATCCTCTCATCCAATCAGAATAAGGCTTCTGTTCCTATTTCCGTGGTACTATATGATTCTTCTTATTACGAATCATAATATATTACGTCATTCACCGATTTATCCCTTTTCATCCCATCTGCCGTCCAATCAGAGAAAGGCTTCTCTTCTTGTCCCCGTGACGCTGTTTGCTTCTTCCTATCGTGACTCATAATGTATTACGTCATTTCCGGAATTATCCCTTTTCATCCCAGCTGTCGTTCAATCAGAGCGAGGCTTCTCTTCTTGTTTCCGTGATGTAGTTATATATGACTAATATCTTTTTCTGCGCATTTTTAGCGCTTTTTAGTACCATATGTAGTATGGCATAAACCATCCGACGGTGATACTGCAGAGCACAAGTTCAGAATTAAAAACAAAAGGTATCGAGGATGTAGCCAATCTATAAAATCGTAAATGGATCGCGGACCAGCCCGCAACGGTAGAAACCGGGATAACTTCAGTCGCCGGACTAACCCTCTATCCAGCTTTAGTCGCCATCAAGCAGTGGGAAAACGAAATAAAAATAACGATTTATGAAGATATAGAACTATTAAATATAAAAAAAGTGAGAAAACAGAGAGTGAGAAATCGACATTGACCAATAACTCATTCACAAAACCGTCAACCACAAAATGTCGACAGGCAGATTACTTCGAACAATCACATGCGACAGTACACATATATAAAATAAAGACAAAAATATTTCTATCATTTTCGCATTTCTTCACATTCTATATCCACCTTTATTGGTTTATAAACCTTTGTGTAACGTTGTCTTAAAAACAAAAATATATATGTATAAAGTAATAACTTAAACAAATAATGATAACAAAAAATAATAATAAATTAATAATAATTAATAATAACATTCACTTCTGCATGTTTTGCAACAAGGTTTAAGCGACGCAAAAACCACATCAGCAGGAGGCGTACGGGAATACATATAGCCCGAATCGAGTAGCTGCACGAATCGAGTATCTGCAATTACAAGACCCTACAGATGAGATCTGAACACTGCAGAGAATTGAGGAACTCACAGCGTTTCGAAGTAGCGTTGTCACTACAAAGGGAAAAGCTAAACATGCTGTCGATAACGAAACCTCTTAGCTGAAGCACAAATGCGGACAAGCGTCCAATAACAGCCAAGACTAAAACACTAAAACAAAAAGAAAAGTTACGAGCGAACGAACGAGCAAATGAACAGTGTAAAATTAAGTATTAATTGTTTAGGCTAATGAAGGTACTAGACCTAGACAAATGGCGAGAATCGAAAAAGAAAATGTTAGCAAGAGACAATCCAAGAGATAATACCGGTGAAGTACTTATCGTTTGGGGAGATACAAGGTCACCAACAGGCAGTTGAGCTCGGCTGTCAGCTCATTTGATTACTGCACTTCTGCCCATAAATGTACTACACTCGTAACAAACTCGTGTATAAAAACAACGGGATTTGGTTACGACACTCACTTCCTATATTGATTTATAATTATAATATAAAGATAAATTGATTAAAATATATATTTCAGCTAAACAAGCATCCGCAATGAGAGGTCCGGCCTTCAGTAGATACACAGATTGTAAGGCTAACAGTAAGAGGTTGAAGACTGAAAACTTAACTTGTGAAAGCTGACAGACAGTAAATTCGCAGAGAAAGACATACGCAAGGCAGATTAAGAAGAAGCTATAAGGCAGCTTAAAAGAAATATAAACATGAGATAAATGTTTTCGCAAAGCAAGGAAGTGAATCTTGCGATTGGTGTTGCATAACACCAATCGATGGTTTTCAAATCAGATCCATACAAGTTGAAGCGAAATAGTAAACTTCCGACCAGTGCTATTTAATCATGGCTGAAAATAGGCTTCTGTCATGATGGAAGAATCGGCACCATGCAAGCTAAATATTTAGCACATATTTTAAATGTTATTATACAGGGAACCTTGATGACAAAACTTGATTATAAGGGAGCTCTTCATCAAGTCAAATCAATAAAGCGATCAGGAGATTTTTTGCCATTCCATTTGGACTGTTAAAACAATCCTCAGCTTTTAAATTGGCCAATCTGATAATTATGAATAACATAGAAATGAGAAGTAATGGCTCTTTCATAGATGATCGACTCTTTTCAATTAAAGAGGATAATCTGAGAAACAAACAGAAAATACCATTGTGGAATTACTGCTGATAATATAATAATTTATTCACGCAATTATAAAGAGAAGATTCTACCTGAAGGACTTGTAGCAAATTATGCTCTCACCAACTAAGTTATCTGATCGCCACGATCTATAGCGTTAATGAGACTAGTATAGCTATACCTTCTCAAATACCCTACAAGCGTTATAGTAGAAACACAATAAGGGTCTTGATTCGTACACAACACTTTTTATTGAATATACACAGATGAAACGCCGATTTTTTGGAATCTAAATTAGTGGTCCTATTTTCCAGTGGCTCCAGCATAAATCAAGGTGGTTCCTTCTGCTGAATATCTGCTAAGAAGGCATGCTCGAAAGACGGCCAAAATAAATATAAACAAAATATACATATATTGTAGATAATTACCAGGTAAAATTTAGACTATCCACTTGTTAAAACAAATATTTTAAACTATTGAATCAATTACTAGCATACCGGCGTTCATCATTTAATAGTTTAACCCGCGTAGACTTACAGTAAGCAATAGAGCCATAAAGATATTTGAATTGTGTTTTAGCTCGTATTAAATTGAATGAAATACATTTGTATACTCAAGTCAAATCAACTAATACGTAGCATAAAACATGGGCTTATTTTAATTTCGTTTTTGTTTTATTATCAATCCACGTCTCCTTCTCTTTTCGCAAAACACTAACGCGATGGAAATGACTTGTTATTTATTATTCTTTTTTTTTTGTAAAAACGTTAATCTTAACTCATGTGGGCATGTCATACCCTATTAATCTCAACCCCACCGCTTGAAGTGGGAACTGATGGCTTTACCGGACTTAGTGAGTCTTATAGAGTTTTTTACTGCGGTTCCGAATCTGTTCTCAGAATATGTAAAATTATACGGCGTCGTACAGTTAACCACCCCCTAAAGACAGAAGGCGAAAAAGATCTTTTTTGAAAAACGTTCATTTTAACTCATGGGGGATGGCAGCTCACTGATCTAAATTTTGAACAAATTTTGACTTTCGAGGTCCGTAGATTTAAAGCGAATAATTATTTGTTTAATTATTAATCTTTTATTGGATTTCTGTGGTCTACTGAATCTAGTACACATTATTTCATTAAGCTGCCGTACCCACAGGAGTTAAAATTAACGTTTTCGTAAAAAAGGTCTTTTCACCTTCTGTCTTTAAGGGGGGTTAACTTTATGACGTCGTATAATTATGCATATTCTGAGAACATATTCGGAGCCCCAAGAAAAACCTCTATAAGACTCACTAAGTCCGGTTAAGCCATCAGTTCCACTGCAAGGGGTGGGGGAGCGAGATTGACAGGAGTGTGCCATGCTCTCAGGAGTTAAAATAAACATTTTTTACAAAAAAAAAGAATAATAAATAGACCTTTATTGCGTTAGTGTTTTGCGAAAAGAGAAGGAGACGTGGGTTTATCACGGGTTGATATCAACTTGTTGATAATGCGTTTATATCATGTTAACTTGCGTGTTACAAGTTTGTTATTTTGACAATATAAACAAATGCAATTAAAATAAACCCATGTTTTATGTTACGTATTAGTTGGTCTAACTGGACGATACAAATGTATCTCATTCAATTCAATGCGAGATAAAACTCATTTCAAATATCTTTTTATCACTATTGTTTACTGTAGGTCTTCGCAGGATAAATTATTAAATGTTTGACACTATTATGCTAGTAATTGATTCAATAGTTCAAAATACTTATTTTAACAAGTAAAGAGTCTAAATGATACCGGTAATATACGTTTATCTTGGTTATATTTATGTTGACTGTCTCTCGAACAGGCTTTCTCAGCAAATATTCGGCAGAACCAACCACTTTGATTTATGCTGGAAGCATAGGAAAATAAGGGGGCATCGGGAACGAGTGGTAAATTTTTTTTGATTGGTAGTTGTTCGTTTGCCTTTCACTGAAAAAGTACTGAATATTTGTCAATAAAATTTGTGTCATGAGT
>SCLF01094466.1:0-11088 GCA_004367975.1 Mesochordaeus erythrocephalus
TAGGTACTTAGGAAATGGCACTTTAAGAAAATTAGTTTTTTACAAGTTAAGACAGCTGTGTCTTAGTTAGGAAAACATCGGGCGGTACTTCTAAACAAAATTTTTAAATATTGGGTATAACCTTCACGGTACAAAACGCCAATGTTGTGCCACAAACGTCATTTTACGAATACTAGTACACATGCTATCCCCAATTTGACCATCTGATCCCGGGTCAAAAACTTTCGGAACGACTTTTAAGCTAATCGCCACTTCCGATTGGGCTCTAGAAACACTTAATATTTAAAATAAAATGATTTTTTTCCATTATTTAATTATTGCTCACGGTACAAAAGCAGAAACAATTCTACGCAGTTTTGTAATGTAAAACTTTGATCGTGAAGTCATACCTTATAACATATCAAATTTTAAGGGTATTTGATAGATTGGGTATGTAGTTATAGCCATTGGAAGTCAAAAAATGTTGACTCGAAAGTGGGCTTATTCGACGCGTCATGGCCCCATCTTCAATTGTTCTCAAAGGACAGATGCCGAATTCTAAACACGTGACCCAGTTATAGCCTAATAATGAAATTCCAAATTTTAAAAATCACGGCTTTTTCACTTTTCTAACATGCCACGACCTAAAAATATGTTCACTAAAAATACGGCTCGAAACAACTGCGTAAAACCAAAATACAGGACTAAATTTGTCCATTGACTTTGACCGTACCAAAGATAAATCATACCAAATCGAAAAGTGAAAATTCGTGATTGTGTCACTTTCTGAAAATGTGTTCCTATTTTGGTCTATAACTGGATCATGTGTTGAGAATTTGGGGTTGCTCCTTTGAGAAGTATTAAAGCTGGAGTCATAACGCGTCGAATAAGCCCACCGTCAAGCCAATCAGAAATACTTCCCGAATTAACATTTTTGACTTCTAGTGGCTATAACTACTTACCAAATCTATCAAATACCTTCGAAATGTGATACCTTATATGGTTTGACTCCACGATCAAGGTTGTTTCTGCTCACGTTATGTGAACTGTCAATATTGTGCCAGATTGTACCGTGAGCAATAAATCATTTTGTATCGTTTTGTATCGTTACTTAAAGGCTCGCAATTGCCCTCGATCTAGAAGTACTGCTGGATGTGTTCCTAACTAAGTCACAATTGCCTTAAATTTAAATTTTTTAAAGAATTTATTTAACAACCTTCGAAGGATGAATGTTAAGAATAAATATGAAGAATGAATATGAAGAATTGAAATGTAGGAAACTTTAAGCTCGTTTTTAATTCATAACACTTGTCAAATTGCAGACAAAAAAGATTCCTGATAATCAGGAATATAAGAAATAAGGCATTGCAGAAAACAGAAAGAACTAATGTCATCTGGCCCATTTGCTCTAACTTGTAAAATGTTTACTTTTGTTTCTTTTCTGTTTTTCTCGCTCTTTCTCCTTATAGATATCCGGTGCTTTATCTAGAAACTGGTCAATGGAGTTTGTCAGTTCCATTGACTTCACTTTCTTTTTGCTCTTTTCGAAGAGTTCAAAACCTTCCAACTGGACCGATTCTAGTGGTGAAGGAATCGGTGTTACTTCTGATTCCGATGTCTGTGTCGATCTGGCTAATCTCATCATTCTTCCTTCATCAGAACTGATTAATTCTGGATATATTGTTCCTTTAAACGCCTGGCAATGTACCTCATTTACAGTTATTAGCTGTACAACATCGTGGGAAATGTGCATGAATAATTATAGTCACCTTACCGTGTTCTCTTTTCGGTACTATTTTGCTTTTGATAGCAACCGCTCTCTGAGCTCGTTTCGGCTTTCTTGCTGGCTGATCCTCTACTACATGCTTCGCAATTATCGATGAAAGATCGAATTGTAGATCCTCCGGTTTCAGTTGTTTGATGTTTTGTTGGTTACTATGAAATAAATCATGAATATTAATATCACAAACTTTAAATTGAATCCAAGTACCTTTCTTCCTAGAAAAAGAAATACTTCTAGCCCGTCTACTAATGTACTTTACCACCTATTTTCGATCAAACATACTCTTCGCCAATTAGTATCTGAAATATATTAAGAGGAATCCGCCGGTTTTGTTGGCAATCGCAGAATCTTTTCAGCTTGCTCTGTTTCCAAATAATTCATGTGATGAAGTATTCCACGAAGGTTCATTGCTAGATGCATGAAATCTTCCGAAGAGTAACTTACTGGTCTTGTTAACATTCACCGTATTATATTAGAACTGTGATTGTAATAAGTGATGTCTTCCAAAAACTGTTGTTGTTGTTTTTGGGTTTTTATTCAACCATTTTTTTCTTCATTTTTCAGCATTGGTTGTCGCAAATTTTTTAAGAACGTGTCAATTTACGATGTATATGCTGACGCTCTAATTGTCTGCCAGTTCGTTTGAGCCTGAACCTCCGGGACCATTGATTCTATTTTCTTAGATAGTTCCGTTTTGCAAAGATCAATTATATTTTCTATCAGTTCATTGCCCCCTGTAATTCGATTTTGCAACAGATTTTGCAACAGATTTTGCAACAGATTTTGCAACAGATTTTGCAACAGATTTTGCAGCAGATTTCGAGTTCCCGGGAATTGTTTTGTTTCTCCATAAGATCAAGTCTTATTTGAAGCAACTTTTTATCTGTGTTCGCCTACATTTACAAGGTTTTGAATGCTTGAATTGTTCTATCTGAATCCCACCATTTTCCGTCAAATCCTTCACTTGTTGTTCCAAAATAACTATCTGATCATCCTGATAGTCTACTCGGGTTTGTTGATTTGTAGAAATCGAAACGAATGACGCGCCACTAAACGAATGACGCGCCAAACTTCTGTCGTAACATCCATACTGACCACTTGATTTTTCTTATAACAAATACATCCGTTAGATGCTGTAAGAATTGTTTTAGAATGTTTCGTATCTCGTGGTCAATCGCCTCAAGCTTGTTTTCACTAAATGCTGAGCGCCCTCTCATTGGTTTTATCTTTTTAATTTAACCAGTTTTCGGATTTTTTGAATTTTTAGCTTTGTTTTCCGTGCCACGGATTTCGATACTCGTGCAGCAAATTGCTTATTCGATTCTCCATCTTTGAATGTAATCGATTTTACATTCTCCGGATCTGCGAGTGCAATGAGTTCGGTTGACATTTTCTAAAGAATTAAAGGTTAATTTTTGTTTTCAACTGCTAATTTTTAAATAAAGAAAACTCAGAAATGCCGTTTACTCTTGGTTCCTTTTAACTGTCAACGGCGAAAAGTTACCATGCTAAATATTTACATTCCGGATATTCTGCCTTTACAGCTTGTTTCCTTAATTAAATATTTAGTGTCGTTAATGCTTTATCAAGAATTCTTTAATAAGAACAAAAAGTATTAGCTAACTTTTCAATTCATTTAGTTAAATGTTAACCAATCGGTTATTTCTGTGTCCGTCAAGTCATGTGGTGATACTTCTTATGTATCGAGGAGATTCAAAATACACGTTTTATTTCGTGTAAATTGTGTTGTCGTCAAAACTGTTGTCAGACAGCTTTTTATAAATTATTTTTGTTGATTTGTTCCGTAATCGGCAGCTGCACCCAATGCATTGCACGCCGCAACAACTTTTTGGCGCCTGAGGCGTATAATAGCCTTGAATCAACTAACTTGACTTCAATCTCCATTTTCGGATTTTCCCACGAGGATAACCAATCTCTTGTTTTTTTGCTATTTTTGTTGAACCATCTGTTGGTTTCTTTGTGCCACTATATTTTCATAATAAGTGGCCTGTATTTGTCTGAGACAAAGTATGACGTTTTTTGCTCAAATATTTCTACATTTGGCTGACTTTTAGCCACTTGTTTATTCCAATCTATGTTCTTTCTGGCTGCGAACACCCGAACTGTTTTCTTATAATCCATGATGATAATTGGAACGTAACAACTTAAATCCAACATATTGGACATTTGCCCCACTTCTTGTTCTCTATGAATTTGGTTGGGAAAACATTCATTCAGTTTCACAACTTCTTCGTCTAAGCTTCTTTTTTCCAATAAATCATTCCAAACCAATTGTATATTTGGTGATGGCGGAAACAACTCAGACCTTTTTGCCCAATCCAAAAAAACCGCCGGGGTCCATGGTTGTCCTACTTGACCCATTATGTATATGTCTTTAGCACTTGAATAGATAATGCCTCCATGTTTATCTGAGTTACATTTTCTGATCTTTGCCTGTTTTTTAACTGTAGTTAAAAAATTATTCGCCGGAAGTCTTATCAAATACGGCAATAACATTCCTGTTGACCTTTTCTAAACCACCTTCCTTGTATCTGAATTTGCCTGGCATAATAAGCTCTTTTTTGACACCTTTTATTGTAAAGTGATGTTTTCTTTCATCACTTTTATTCCAATATCTGACGTTTCCTGGCATTGCCATATACGACCAGAATCCAAAAACTCCTACGAATGGTTCAATACAGCTCGTGAACGGCTTCGCATGATCTGAAGTTAGGAAACTGATTTCAAAATTAAACGCGTCAATTTTAACTCAGAATATATTTTCTTTACCAATACTAGCATTGATATATCTAACCTGTACTGAACCAGACGACCTCTACAATTGAGTTTGGCGATTATCCTATTCATTTCGTTCGACCTAATATCCCCTATTTTCTCATCGTTTTTTAGCATATGGGGAAAGCTAAAAGCTCATACTAAGCATAAATGCTAAGCTAAATGCTCATACTTTGTCCCATCCAATTTGTAATTAAAGTGCCTTAAACTACATTCAAATTGTATCCAACATATGTATTCGTTGAAAATGTGATGTTTTTCCGCTGGAGTAAAATAAAGCAGCATTCGTTTATTCTGCAAAGCTTCTCTCTTAGTGACTGTACCATTTCTATCTTTTATAACCGATATCCTTCCTTTATCTTGTTTAAAGGCCATCATTGGTATGCTTTCTTTAAGAAACTTCTCTTCTATGAGATCTTCTGGCCAATTGGTTTCCCGCTGTCTTCCAAATTTGTATTCGTTGAGTAACACTCTTTTCTTTCCAGCTCGAGATTAACCAATGCTTGCTTTATCGCTAATCTTTTGAGGTTTCTCGCCGGTGATTGCCAACCATTATTTAGATTTTCTCCTAATTTCAGATCTAAGATCAGAGAGTAAATTTTTTTCCAATCTTCCAAATTCCAATCCGGCAAATCAGCTTGAAAAGACAAATGCTTTGGTCCCGTAACATAAATGTTTTGACAACAAATAATAATTTCATGCAATAACGCATATTCCGAGATACTTTGCACTGGAAAGCTTTCTTCTTGCATTTCTCTGGTATGGATTTTACCTACTGCGTGTGGAATTTGAAAGAGAATGTCCAGATATATCTCATGCAACCAGTTAATTTGTAACACCTCTTGTTCTCTCAGTAATCTCGTCACTGCTTCAGAAAAGGAATCCCTTCTCTGTTTTTATTCTTATTCATTCAACATTCTATATCAAAAATGTATACTAACTTCTCTTGTAATGATTTTTCCACTACATTCTGCAATTCCTCCTCTGAATCATCCATAGAATGTAGTTCGGAATCCAATGATGAACCATAATTTTCTTCCTTCCAGATGTTGTCACTACACCGGCTCTTGTCTACAAATCGTTTTAACCGTTTTACACGCTTGTTGATCATGTCTCAACCAATTGTGCCCTTTAAATCAGCATTTGTAAGATAAATCTGGCCAGCTGATTTTGAGCTAGTGCTACATATTGTTTTTGCTACATATTGTTTTTTATCCCTTAATGTCATAATAAACGTAGCTCGTTTAAGGACTTATGAATCTCCTTATTTCCGATTCACAAATTTTTCTGTGCATAAGCCATTTTCAGCATTTCTAATCTGCGAAGCTATAATCAAAAGCTGCATATCCTTTTCCCTTAAGCTTGCAGCCACTATCCATCTAAAGAGCAATCATAAAATTGTTGTCGTAAATATTTAGCAGTAAACAAGATATTCAGAATTGTTGCTGCTTGCGCGAGCGCCAGCAAACCTTCCAATTCCATTTTTCAATAATGGATTTGATTTTAACGTCCATTTTGACATTGCAGCATTTGTTTGTGCCTTAAGTAATACTGGCATGAGCATATTTTGATCATATACTATGCTTTGGAATGTCCAATTGAATGGCAATAACAACTAATTTCCAGATTTATCCGTTTGCCCCATTTTTCTTGATTATTAGATAACGTAAAGTCCACTGACCAACTACCTGTTTCGAGAGCCGATAATTCCCACGGCATGACGTCCGATTTTGTCAGCAAGACAAATTCAAACTGAATCAGATCTATCATACGTGTATGACTAAATGTACCCGAACTATGTATTTGTCCTAGCCAAACACCCATATTGATGTATGCTTTCTGTACGTGTTCAGAACTCGACGACAATTTTGGCCACCAGCACTCTTTATTTAATAATTGTTTCCTCCTGGATTTCTCCCTTCTAAATTATCTTCTAGCTGACTCCACTCAACGGAGTAATAGAAACAATGATTCCGGAATATTTTGGAATCAAAGTATTATAGAATACTTTGAGTTTGTATAAACTCTATACAATTTGTAGTGTAAAAAGAAAAAGAAAAAAGTATTACACCTCCTGACTACTTTCTCTATTGCCTCAGAAAATATCCAAGGCTTTCTTTCAATTTCCATCCATTTCCGAAATGTACCCTGAAAAATCGTGTAAATTCCCTAGTAACCGCATTGTTTCTCTATACTTCAATGTTCATAATTTTCTCGTAATTTTCTGTTTTAAAGAATTTAGTAAACAAATAATAATTAGGGAATTTGAGAATAAAGAGTTGTTTCATTATTATTACAGATCAATCTGCATTCGTCTTTACTATGACTAATCTCTCTTCCACATGAAAACTGGCTTATTATAAGGTTCATTCGGTGGACCATCTTCAGGCAGATTTTCAGGATTTTCATTTTCATTGTCAAAAATGACATTTGAGAATTCAAACTGTTGAGCAAGATCAATTCCATTATCGCTTAGGTCAGTAGAATTAGCTTCTAGGTCATTCATTCTGTGTTTTTTTTTAGAAAATCGGATTAGAGGGCAGACGTCGAATAAACGGTTGATTAGAACACATGATGAGATAAGAATGATCTCAGAGTTCACTGATGATTTCCGATAATGATTCCGGAACATATTTTAAGGGCACAGTTGAGTAAAGCCAATCAAGTGGTTTAGAGGGACCTCACAGGATTTTTCATCGAGGGATCTCACACACATCTATCAAACTCAGCCCCTTCCAACCCCTAAAAGAGATTTAGCTAGTCTGATAGAGTTTGTTCTTGCGGTTCCTTCGCACAGTTAACCCCATCTAAAGGCAAAACGTAAGTCGAATATATTTGAATTTGACCATCCTGAAATATAGTTGTAAAGCCAGTGTTTCTAGTCGAATTTATCGTGAACATACTTTGCGATCTGGGCATGCTTTATAAATCATAATAAAATCGAAATGTGAAAAATTCGTGATTTTGTCACTTTTTGGCCTATAGCTGGATCATGTGTTAAGAATTCGGGGTCGGCTATCGGGTAAAAATTGAAGCTTGAGTCATGATGCGTTCAATAAGCTCACTTTCGAGCCAATCCAACATACTTCACGAAATGACAGTTTTGACTAAAATTCGTCCACCCTTACAATTTGATATGTTATAGGGTGCAATTGATTCTTCTCAAGTTATGGTAATTTAAAATTGCACAATGGGGGTTTTTGGCGGTTAACTGTACGAAGGAGTATAATTTTGGACATTATGAAACAGATTCGGAACCGCAAGAAAAAACTATCAGACTAGCTCAGTCTCGTTAACCGATCACTTGTATCTTTTAGAGGTGGAGCTGAGTTTGATAGTTATGTCACAGCTTAAAGTGTGGGCTATTGGTGGGGCCCGTTGCTCCGAGGTAAGAGCGTTTGAATGAGACAAAAGGACGCGTTGGTTCAAATCCTCGCCAAAACCCAATATTTTCGGGCACATAAATGTATTAATTGAATTAAAATAGTGACGGTATTACATTTGTTCAAAAAGCGGTCCTTTTCACGTTCTGTCTTTAGGCGGGGTTAACTGTATGCCGACGTATAATTTTGAATATTCTAAGAACAGATTCGGAGCCGCAAGAAAAAAACTCTATAAGACTCACTAATACTTGTTAGGCTATCAGTTCCCACTTGAAAGGGTGGGGGCGACATTGGCAGGGGTTTTGGACGAATACTATTCCCAAGAGACTTGTTTGTTAGACGTACCCCTTGGAATCTTCGACTTTTTGGTGAATTACAAAAATCCCGCTTTTTGTGAATTCGGATCTGCTCATCCTAATATCATGTCAACTTTTCCTACTTACTCGAGTTCGAGTAGTTGTTCGATTACAGTATAGTGGGTAGCCAGAATATTCCCCTTAAGTTAATTACAGCTTCGCGTATGCCCACAATTTTTCATGTGTAAAATAAAATTATCATTTGAGATTCCTAATAATTTATCGTTTTTTAACCTGTAGAAAGTTCCCGTACACATGTTTTATAGGCGCTCTGTTCCAATAATGGTAAGTGGTTTTCAGTTCGGAGATATGGTGATAACCGAGCAATCAATTAACCGGGTACGACCCCCAACTACACCCAGAACAACTACTACCACCGGCTACAAGTCTACTGCTACCATAACGTGGCCGGAAAACACCACAGCCAGGGTCGACACTCGATTATAGCGATCAACTTTATACAAATTCTTGTTTTAAAACAATATTTTAATATGTGGTTGTTGGTTCGGCTCTTGTAAATATTATGAAAATATTTACTAAATTAAGTACGAAATATTAAAGGAGCTAGAGTGATAGTTTCATACCACTGATATGAACGAGAAGGAATAGTATTGAACGAGAAAGTATAGTAGAAAATGACCGGTGTGTAATTAGGCCGAGACTTGTCTTGGCTCGAGACTCGTACGCGTGTCTCTCCAGCTCAGTTGGTAGAGTGTGCGACTAGAAATTGTAAGGTCGCGAGTTCAAGCCCCGTGGAGCACTGGTTTTTTGGGATTATTCAATTACACACCTTATCACCACAATTTCCAAAATCCCAAAAATTACTAAAAATTTTAAAAAGATCATAATTCCGAAAATTTTCTAAAACGCAAGCAAATTTCAATAAACTATTTTTTTTTAATTTTTTTAATTTTCTTAATTGTTTTGATTTTTTTAAATTATATATATATATATATCAGGCACATATTTGGATACTTATGTTTTTAACGTTTTTAAGGCTTTAGACGTGGTTGAATGCTTGATTGACCCCTACCGACCCCCCCCCTTAAATTCGACGTTGGGTTTTTTGAACTAGGTTTAGACCTGTAAACAACATTCTGTTTAAAATGAATGGTTATTATCCGTATGCTCTCCGTCGCTAAAATATGGCTGCGATGCCAATTTAAATATATAGGGCTGGAAACATACAAATATAACTTTCACTTGACCTGTACATTGAGAGACACTCGCCGACTTAAATAATAAAAATATAAAATAAAATATACGTTTTTATATTTGATTGCTGATCGTGAATAAGGTGGTGGGGCACTGAAAAAAGATACGCAATAAGGGCGTTAGCCGAGACCCACCGAGAACCAACCCCCCCCCCTTTGCCGAGAAAAAAGGCGAAAAATCGACGGAAAAATCCGCCTGGTGGACAAAACCCCTTGCCCGTTGGACGGCCACGTAAGATATGTAAATTAAAAAAAAATTGAAACTATATCCAAATATTCATGAATTATATATACAATTTATTTATCGGGGTGGTGAAATTATATTGGTGGTGGTACAACTAAAAATAATCCGGTGGTGCAATTATTTGGCGACGCAGTGCATTATAGATATTTGTTTGGGCGCTTGGAAAAATAAAGTTAAAATTTTCTCCAGTGCCCAAAAATAAGGGCCTGTTAATTTTCAAGAAATATTTTGGATATATTTTTTAAATATTTATGAAATATTTTTGAAAACATTTTGATACATATTTTTGAGTAAATAATTTGGCGGCATTTTTCTATGCAACAAAAAGATGATAAGAAAACATCGGAATTAGCCGTAGTGGAAGCACTTATACGAGAAAAGTCCGCAGAGGCTCAGGTCCTAATGCCCACAAGCACCTACAAAAGAGTGCCCGAATTCTACTCAGCACCAGAGTATAAGGGTTACTCGTTATTCATCGAACATCAAGCGGAAGAAGATACCTCCTGTGAAGAGGTAACCTTCACAGTGGTACGTGAGAAAACGCCAACGCTGATTGGACAACATTTATTACATCAACGGACAATGAAATCGTGTCAGATCGACAATCCCAACAGATTAATAAAATTCATCCGGTGTTAAATAATAGAACTTTCAAAATTGGAAGATAATTCGACAAATTTGGATCAACACGATAAATTAACGTGCGCAGAGAAGACTCGGCGTGTTCAACCTAGCACGGGTAGTGTTCAAGGTAACGACAATTTGTTAAGTGGCTTAAGCGCAGAGAAGACTCTGCTAAACCAAAAATCGTCTAGTGCTTGTGTAGAGAAGACTATACAAATGCCTATCACTTCAAGGGAATTGACTGAGCTAAAGGAAGGCATACAATGGATAAACAACTATTTGAAGATAAACAGGTGGTATTGGTGGATTTGTTAAAGTCCTATTATGATATATTTTGACAGGAAGGTAAACCGCTCGGTACATTTCCAATCCAATACAGGATCCCAAAAATGAGGAATCACATAGCATACAACAGTATCCAATCCAGAAGCATCTCCAGGAAGCTGTTGACTGTTAGGTACAGTGAATGTTAGAAAATGACGTTGTTAGACAATTTCACTATAAGTGAAATGCTAAACGCCATCAATAGTAACAACATTGCGACTTATGTTGAAGATAAGCTTGTATACTCCCATAATTTTAGAAACTCAATACAGTCCCTACCCCCAGTTAGTTACCCCCTAGATAGCTGGTTACATTTTTTTGGGAAAAGTGTATTTTATCTCAGTTAGTTACATAATTTCATTTTTTTACAAATTCCCCAGTTAGT
>SCLF01094577.1:0-11087 GCA_004367975.1 Mesochordaeus erythrocephalus
GGGGATCGACCCCAAATTCTTAACACGTGACCCAGTTATAGTCCAAAAAGTTACAAATTTTCAAAAAGTGACAAAATCACGAATTGTTTACTTTTCGATTTTATTATGATTTAGAATACATGCCAATGCCGCAAAGTATGTTCACTAAAAATTCGGCTCGAAATAACTACGTCAAAACTAGATTTCAACTATATTCGACTCACGTTTTGTCTTTAGAGGGGGTTAACTGTACGAAATTTTGGACATTCTGAAAACAGATTCGGAACCGCAAGAAAAAGCTCTATCAGACTCCTATGTCTCGTTAACAGTCACGCGCGAGCAACCAGAAATGTGTTTTTTGGCATAAAAATGCGGTTTTCAAGCAATAGACCGTATGCTGGACCCGATTTACACCCCCTAACCCTGGGTCAAAAAATTTCGGCGCATATTCCGGTCACTTCCAAAATTTACTATTTATTATATTTATCTAATTATTACGATTTTATTCATTAAGTTAGTGTAAAAATATGAATAATAATAGTGCCGAGTTCTAGATTCTCCGCTCAAATTCAATTTGTTTACTTTGGGCAATGTGGCTAAAATAGAGAATAACAGAAATGAAAAAAAAAAATAAAAGAAAATCTGGAAATGGAGACGCACATTTTGTTTCAGACGCTAAATTCAATTTGTTTTCTATGACAAGGTCACCTTAGGGGGTATACAGCTTAAGAACAAATAATCTCAGTATGTTTTCGATACTTTTATTGGATTCCGAGGGTCCTAATTAGTCCAGCTGTACTAAAATTTCTATAAATCGTTCATATAAGCGGTTCACTCGGGATGTAAACAGAGTACACATATGTGGCTCCTCGTAGCGTGAGCAGTAGTTTTTTGTCGCCGCGTGACTGTTAACAAGTTGTTTGCACTTTGAAGGTAGGGGGTCCGCTTTTGATAGGCGTGTGGGAGTTATCTTATAAATGAGTTTCGTCTTTCTTACCTATAGGTGAGGTTCTCACCGGTATTGGTATCCACAAATCCACGAAAAATTGGCAAGTGTGAATCGTTGTTTAGCTGATCTGCAATATCTCGCGATATCAGCCCGCTAATTACAGCAGTTTCTATGTCCACTCGATAGTTTTTGTGTGGGTCGATTAAACCACCAGTGGCTCTCTGTGCTTCCAGCAAACGAAGGCCGTGTTCACGAGGAATCAACCTCTCCTTCATCGCTTCGGATAGCGTTGATGCGTGATCAGTATTCCCCTCTATAGTTTTAAAGTCGAAGCCATTTATTGCCTTTTCGGCCCGTTTAATTATTTCCTGGCGCTCCTTTGGTATTAGATCCATTGTAGTGGCATCAAAAATACCTAGAGTTTTGCCTGTGACGCCGTCAATAATGAAACCATTAGCGGCTTCGTAAGGGTGAAGATTTTAATATTTTCCGTATAAAAAATGTTTAAACAATTTCTTGATACTGTTAACGGTTAAACTCATAATAATGTTGACTTTTAAATTGGGTTTAGGTTGACTTTAGATATATCAGTATACGTTAATTAAATTTTAGTTATGGTGGAATTTGTCGAAAATACTAATTGAACCATATTTTCTACTTCACGGTAATCACTCAATTATCAGAGAATTAGAAACAAATATTCAAAGTTCGAAAGTATTGTACGAGTGTGAAAAAATTATTTATTAACTATTTATTAACCATCATTATATTCTTTAATATTTCGCAGAGAGACTTGCGGTATTGCCCTCTCCCGATGGATACGTCAATTGGTAGAGGTGAGTCTCGCTTCATTGTACCTTTTTGCTAAGAGAAATATTCCAAAAATTTCCGCACTGAGAAATCGAATTGCAGTGGCTAATTACCGGTACCATTTTAATTGAAATCTCATAGCTGAGTTAATTGTAGTTAAAAAAATGTTTAGTAAAAAATGCTCTGTACAAGGTAAGACAGTCATTTTTTCTGATCCCAGACTGTTACATGGGCTAAACATGGCAATAATTTGAACGGCAATCGAGGCCTACACCTGAGATGATTGAAGTTGAGGTTAGCAAACTATTTGAATTTTCTGTAAAAAAATCGACATTGCTTCAATATATATTCAGTAAAAAATGATCTGTACAAGGTAAAACAGTCATTTTTTCCTGTGACAACAATGATACAAAGGCTAAGCAAACGAACAACTTGAATTAAAAATAAGTCCTACACCTGAGATAATTGGAGCTAAATTTTGAAAATCGTCTAGATTTTCGCTGAGATTTTGGTCTGCCAAATTAGTTACACTGAATGGTTAGCTAGTGGATACCGCGAGCGAAATTTCCTGTGGATACCGTTTAGCGACATATATATTAATATTTCTTATAGATAAAGCATGAAAAATCATAGTGTAACCGTTATACACGCGAAATTTCCGTTTACGGGAAGAACTAGGTTCTTCTTCGTAAGTTACGACTTCTAATTCTGATTTTTGTTTGGGTATGTTGGATAAGCATAAGTTTTCAGTATCATCATCCCAAGAATCCTCAACAGGACGGGAATATTCTATATTAAATGTTTTTCCCAATTTTAATGACCTCATTTACTTTAAAATACATCAGCCTCATCACGAAGACAAAGGGAAACACAAATCGGATTTAATTGGTAACAGTGACCAATTAACGGGAGCGGGTTTATGAGTGTGATGTCAATTACGACGTAATTAGCATAGAAATGCGTGGAATCGTGACGTACATTGCAAATTAATTATTATTACAGTTGCGTTTTTCACGGACCAGGATGAAGTCAATCGGTTGGTGCGGTTAAGATGGAAACAGGCAATGAGCCCGGAAGACTAAGTTATCGCACGAATGTACAGAGCATCAGCTGCTGAATATACGATATATAAACGAATACAGGCGATGGCGAAACACATCGACAATCAATAATGTGAGGAAATATTGGGAAGGCGGGGATGCAAGCAATGCAAGTAATGCAAGTTGGGAAGAAGGGGAAGAAATAAGAGAAGAGTTCGTTGGAAAGAGTGATTGCGTTACAAGAACAGCAAGGAAGGGTACAGGAGGACATGGCGGAATCAATAAGAACGTTACAGAAAACATCAGAGCGGCAATGGCAGAAGCCAGAGGAGAGATTCGAGAAAATAGAAAACAATGTGAGACGAATGGAGGAAAGATACAGGACAACGACGGAGCCGAAAAGAACATGCCTCGCGATTCAGCAGGAATACAAGCAAAGCAAAGTGGAAAGAACTGAAGGGCAATTGGCAGTGGAATGGCGTTCGAGCCCCAAGTGGATATCAAGACCGGAACAAGAAAAATGGACTGCATGCAACTTCCCGGCATGATGTCCTAAGTGTGGCTCTCGAGGCCACACCAGAATGGAGTGCCAGGCACCCTCCGAGAATGCTATATTTGCCGTAAAATAGGCCACACCGTGTGTTTTGTGACCAGAGAACGGGCAACGGGAAAAACATTCGTGAAGATTCGTATCGGCAGTGCCAACTGCTCCATGCGGGTGGACAGAGCAGCGAAATTACGATTATTCCGGAAAACTTGCTGAGTAGGGAGATGCTGGGAAACATAGAAAAAACAGCGATACGCATAACGTCCTACACCAATGATCCGGTGGGGATCTTGGAGACGGTAATGATGGACTTGGAATTCGAGGGAGGCACTTTGAAGGTCCAAAAGGTATTCATAACAAGGGAAGACTGCATTCCCACATGAGGGACTGATGTCCTATTAAAATTCGGGAATTTACATTGGATCAGGAGGGGGTTGGTGTATAATAGGGAACCTGAGTACGCCGCTACACACCACGTGCGAAAAAAGTAGTTTTCGGCAAACGGTGGTGTGTGGGGGTGACCTTACGGTTCCGACCAAAGCGGAAAAATGGGGATAGGGTCAATTGGGAGACCAACCATGAACAAGTCACTTACTGATTGAAGCGGAGGGCCACCTGAAACACCTAGTCGTCGCTAAGGCTTTGTACCATAGGCACAAGTGGGCGCGCTTTCCAGTTAGGGTTTGTAATTTTTCAAACAATACCGTAATCTTGAGGAAGGGGCGCCCGCTGGCTAAAATAACGCCGGAGCAGCAGGTGGGAGAGGAAATGGAAAGGATGGAAGTCGGAAACAGGATGGAAGGAAGTTGGAAGGAAAAGTGGAAGAAAGATAGAAAATCGAAGGACCCACACAGATGTCAACCTACGCATGCAGATGATGGTGAGGATGCTGAAAATTGGGACGAAAAAGATGAAAAAATAAAGGACAAATTAGGCGAAAAGTAATTTTTTAAATACCACCTACGCATGAGGGAGACACCTACGCACCTTGAAATTCCCATCTGTTGGTGGCGCTCAACGGCGCCCACGAGTGGAGTGCAAGTGGGGATGGTGGGAATGACTCGGAGTGGGATGGGGAAAATTATAAGATTTGGGGAGCAAACGATCGCGAGGAGTCGGAAAGTGACGTCAGCAATGAGGTCATCCAACGGGACCCCTCCCCTCGTGATTAGAAGAAAATTTCAGACCGAAAATTCGAAATCGGGAGAGATTTGAGCAAAATTGAGGATTTTGATAAACATTTTCGGGAAAATTGTGATGACGTCATTGGTGAAGTTACAGACCTGGAGGAGCAGGGCTCACCCTTGCGCCAGAACCGCGCTTCAACGCCGGTTCGAATGAGCCCACTTTCGGCAAAAGCGGGAGGGGTCAAAAAATCACGTGTTTGCCTTCTGAGGCCCAATGGCCAGAAGAGAACAAGGCGAATCAGATCAGCCTACACACAGATCAATCCGCCCACGCAATTCCGAAAGAAAAATCGGAACGCGCGACACAAAATGATAAAAAAATAAAGGGGGGAAATAAAACCCACCTGCGTAGTGCGGGGGCGGAAGCCGAGGACGTGAATAAAGAAATTCGTAAAATGACAGAAAAACGGAAGGAGCAACACCAAGTGGCGGAAAATTTTGTAGCAATGAACCCCACGTGACACAAACGTGTAGTAGACTGAAGAAAAGAAGAAAAAGAGAAAAAATTGGAAAATGAAAAACGGTTCGAGCGCTAGAAAAAAACGAAACGCGACTGGAGAAAATAATGAAGGAAGTAAGAATAGGAGGGAATGCGACAATGGAAGGAAGAAAGAAAATTGAAGAAATCGTATGAAAATTCGTTAGAGGACGTCAAATTTAGAGGATTGGCAAATTTATCCTCATTTGAGGTACACGTGGCAGATTCGGGACCTGTAGCATCCCAGATGTACAGGAAACCCTACTCGCTTAGACCCCAAATAAGGGACATTATAAATGAGAACGTAGGCGCGGGTTGATGAAAAGGACGTGAAGCCTTTGATCGTGGAGTCAAACCATATAACATATCCAATTTTAAGGGTATTTGATAGATTTGGTAAGTAGTTATAGCCACTAAAGATGGATGCAATTAGAAAATGGCGCGTTAATGGATTGGGAAAACATGGTTACTAAAAATGGGCTATCAAATAATTAATGAATTATTATTTATAATACAGAGCTGTTTTTATACTATTTACAGTGTAATTCTTGACTCTCTAGACATACCCTTTAACCGAGAAAATTGCATTTGAATGAAATTTCGCACTTTTGGCCTATGCAGCATCCACAGGAAATCAGGTTTGTGGTATCCACTGGTTAACAGATACCAGGCAGGTAACTAGGCTATTGAATAATGTATTCCACAGAAAAGACCTCTTAATTGAAAAGGAAAGTTAGAGATGATAAATATATTTAATTCACACCCTAGCCTTGTGCTTCGAGCAGAGCTAGTCCCAGACCATCATTTAAAACATTCTGTTTTACGGCTTCGTTTATTGTAAAACGTTTGCCCGTGTGTGACATTACCACGCCCGCAATTGGCATTGGGTTACCCTCTAACCAAGGCTTAAGCCTTTGCGCCACGAGATCCTTTTCAAGTAAACCAGAACACAAATCGTCTGCTTCATTTGTTGTCACGAACTTGCCATTTTCTAAATCACCTAATTTGGTTTTCTTCTTCCAGGCTGTATCAAAGTCAATCGTATCACGCGTTCCCAGTGGGCCTACCATATCGGAAACCATAAATAGAGCATGCATTTCGTGTTGATCTTCCGGGTCGTGATAAATTAAAAAGGATTTTATAACCATCTTCTGGTGTGGGCGTTTTACGTCAATGTCTGATAAGTTTCTTTAGTCGTATTCGTAGGGCTAATAAGAGTGAAACCCTCGTTGATTCCCCTGAGAAGTATTACTATGTAATAATGAAATAATATTACGTGGTGTCTTAAAAATTGGCAGTCGTATATTTTTTTCCCACCCGTCACCCCGGTAAATCTATGAATTCTAGTTACCATTGGAAGGTGAACGACTGACAATTTTAACGCCACCTTTGTATGGGTGCACCCAAAGTCGTAGGCATTAGAGAAAAGTTAGAGTTGGCGAAAGCTAACCCTAGTTTTTCTGATCGATTTAACATCCCGTATAATGACTCATTGCTCAAAAGCCTGCGACTTTGGGCACACCTCCTTTGTATATCCTCTAACTCCTTTTAGTCAAATTAGGGGATGCCTTAAAGCGGTCGAAAGTGGATACCATTGGATACTCATTGTTGAATGTGTCGAATTAAAAATTAATTTATCAAAAATAATGTATTCAGATGCTTACTATAGTGAATTCAGGGACTTAGTTTTTGTTTTCGTGATAGGGGATAAACCGTTACAATGGACAGAAAAATAAATACACTTATTGGCGTATTTTATTATTTATAGTAATTATAACTTAATTTTGTTTTGCTGCATTGGATAGACAGCTAAAATTAAATGCTGCAATTTTTTTTAGGTCGGAAAATTGATTTACGGTTGAGAAAATGGTATTTACAATTACAGTATTCCTGAGTGTGCGGTTTCTAGAAGACTAATCTCCAAGGTAAATATATCTGTTGAAAGCATTAACCCTTAGCTAACTAACGTTGAAAATTTCATTAAAAATTATTGATTAGTTTCCAAGAGAGATGCAAACGAAGAGCAGGGTATTTCCTACAAATTAATTATCAATTCGACTTTCGCAACTAATACAATTACATTCTTCCGTAGTGCGCCATTTCTAGAAGACTAATCTCCATGCTAAATATATCAGTTGAAAGCATGAACCCTTACTTCCAAGAGAGATGGAAACGAATAATTATTAATTCTACTTTCGACTCACTGTAAAAATACCCAATGAGAGTCCGGAACAGGTCGAAACCACTTTCTGCCACTTTCACAACACTCATAATTTGCTAGCAATTGTCCGATTTTTAGAAAATTTAGGTGTATATTAAACCGAAACGGGAAGTATAAAAATAATATTGGCATTTTTTAAATTTATGGTGCATACCCCTAAAATATGTATAATCTGCCCAGATTTTGTGACATTTTTGGTATTACACCTGGTCTTAGAGACTTTTTTCAAGTTACTCCTATCAGATTAATAGTTTTGTGTCCCGCTGATACGCAATCTACTATATACGCATTACACACAAGGGGGCCTCCGGGGTCCTAATGAAGAAATATTTAAGTGGATTAGTGATTTCGAACCAGGATTTACGTATTACGGGAGTAGGAACGATACTACTGTACTAACCGCTCAAATATTTCATTATAACCGAATTTTTTAACTAATGGCGTTTATGACGCCTTAGTGTATCTTATCCTACGATAAAGGCTAATATGTTCCTAGCACCACTATACTTATGTTTCAGAGTAATTAAGGTAACTAATAAATAGTAATATAAGGTCGTAGTTGATGTATAGAAGGTGGATAAGGTAGATAAACTGCAAAATTTAGATAAGGGAGTAGTAGTTGTAGTTCTTAATAAAATACAGTACTACAATATAGTACTATAAATTTTACACTCATGCAGGTATAAGGTATAACCCGAAATGGATTAGTTTTTATAAATATAATTACGATGTATTTCTGTATACTTTGTTCGCATTCTTTGCTCCTGTCGTTCGCCTTGTATTCATATTTTTTCGTGATACAAAAGGGGTTTATTCGGGACCTACAGTATCTTATGTTTCCCTCTGGGGGCGACTCAGAATTTTTTTTTCAGTTTTTACAGTAAAATTGAAATGTTTTCGTGTTCTCATGGTGGTTTCCCACCATTTCATCCTCTGGACGAAATTACCATTTTAACTCTGAGCCCGTCCCTTAAATACTTTCATAGAATATTCTTTAATTTCTAGCGGGGAAAGAAGATTTTTTATAGAAAATTAAATGTTTGACGTTTTAAAACTTGTTTATAGATTTTTTAATTTCACTTCCGGTTTATATTTCATCGTCCCACCTGACCAATAGTCTCATCTCTTTTCGAAAAATTAGTCCCGTGTCTTGACAAGTCCGATCTGGTTACCCTACTTTATATTAATAATTGGAGGCGGACTTATATTTGATTGTTTCTCTGATTAACTCTAAGAATAATAAATATAAATTGGTACTACCGAGCATCAGCGTTTCTAGTGATATATATGTCGGTGCATAAACTAACATAATATAATAATAGTATATTATGTAATATTTATCAGGTTGATCAACGCGCGTATATTAATCATTTCAGCAATTATTGGCCCATCAGAGTGAATAAAAGAGACTTGCTATACATCTGACATAAAGCACCATATTTAATTCAGCTGAATAAATTTACCCGTTCCTTCACTTGTGAGCTGTATACGGACATCTACACGCTTGAAACAAGTTTCATCGCGAAATAATTGGCTCATGGTGCGGTTGAGCCCTCTAGTTGTATAAAACATATCGTTGTCGGCGTTTTCAATATCTTCTTTAAGGGCTTCTGCAAGCAAATTTCGTTTCGACGAGTCGGACAATGGATAGCGAACGTTATGTTTAGGGTCAACCAAACCGCCTAGAAATAATAAGTGGTATTACCGGATAAGGTTCACCTGGAAGATTCGATTGAATTCAAGTCAACAAAAGTAAATCTGTCAAACACATTGTTTATGAAAAGGACTGACTGGACTATATCTCTCAGGCACTATTTTGGATTTTTTGTCCACGGACCTCGTTTTTTATCATTTTTAAGGGCGTAGGCGTGGTTTTAGACCGGAAGCGACAGCTGAAAACCGGAAGTTGATTATTTTGAATTTCGAATTGAACCAAATTGTTGCCCGAGACGACCTCTAGTCGAAAACTATCTTGAAAAAATTTCCATACCTAAAGGTACCTAGGAAATGACACTTTAAAAATATCAGTTTTTTTATAATTTAACAGCCGTCTATTAGATAGGAAAGCGTCGAGCAGCATTCCCGCCAGAAATTCTGACCGAAATGAAACCAAAAATTTTAAATTCGAAATTTTCCATTGAAAAATTGGTCGAATATTCAGCCGTATCACCGTTAAGTGAACAAACAATATAGGCGTTCTACGGCCAGGTATTCCCCCTCAAACTTGATTTTATCGATTGTCAATTGTTTCAGGACATTTGTGTTTTCTTTGCTCAATTCTTCTAGTAATAGATTTCACGTGCATTAAATTCAAAATATGAAGGGACTCCATCTTAAGATTTAAATCTTGTTGTGAATGCAGGTGATACAGACCCGTCTATTAGATAACTAACTACTAGAAATAAAGGAGAACAGGAATACAGAAAGGAAGCCGCCTAGAGAGAACCGTAGGTGTGAATTTTGGGTTTTTTTTGAAAATTCCTAATATTTCACCACCGTTTAAAAGAAGATGCAAGTAATGCTTTGGTCTTATCCACTCCTCGATTACATCATCTTTGCAACCATAATCGGACCGGAAAGCGCACCGAAAGTAGATTAAAGTGTAATTTTCACCAAAATGGTCAAAATTCACTGGTAATGACTACAAGCTACTTCTCAAGCGGTTTGATTTTGAATAAAATCTAATGAAACCTCTATGGTTTCAAAGCATATTCATCCTTGGCGTTTAAGAAACCAAATATTTGATTTCGGAGATTGAAATAATTGGATTAATCTCCGTGGACAAAAAGAACCAAAATGGTGCTTAAGACATACTTAAAAAAGGGTGGCTGAGAGATACAGTGGTGTATCAAAGAGTGCCACTTTTTCAGTCAGTGAGTTTTGGAAAAAGTGATACTCTTTGCTTTTTTTCAACATTTTTAATGAAAACATATTTTTTATAATATAATAATTAAAATAATTATACATTTTGTCCATAGACGTGTGGATCAGTGCTCGTCTAAAATCACGTTGGAAATACATAGTTTGTTTTAAATTAATCTTATACTATAACCAGAGACATATTTTGAAACCAAAATACCGTTAGACCCACCAGGACCTAATCTTTACTTTGACTGAAAAATAGAACAGAAAACCGACTAGCTTGAATGATAATGGATTGAATGATGATAGATATTAATAAGCAGGTTGTGTGGTTAATAATGGAGAACTTCATCTAGGTCATACACTCTGTCGTTTCGAAATTTAGTAGGATTAAAGATTAACTCATTGCCGATTAATATGGGGCCGCTTCGTTTCGATCGTCCCTTTTATATATCAGGCTGTGGAGCCCGATACAGACAAGATAGGAGAATAATTTTTAAATATTCGTGCAGAGTTTTTGATTGTGCATCTTTTGATATATGTTAAAATGTTTTTTAAGGATAAAAAAAACAAAATAAACAAAAACGACCTTTAAGCAGAAGATATATATATACCATTAAAATCGCAATAAAATTCTGTGCATTAATATATAAAAAGTATGTTTCTACGTACTTGTAGCCCATGCTAGCATATATGAACACAGTATAATGAGGCGTGGTTTACAATACGAGTCAAGTTCTAAGACTCCCGCTAACAGCGCCGCGATATAATATCTTCATATATGATAGACGACCCTACAGATGTGGTATAAACATAAATTTTATATATTAATACACAGAATTTTATTGCGATTTTAATGTATATATATCTTCTGCTTAAAGGTCGTTTTTGTTAATTTTGTTTTTTTATCCTTAATTTTGGGTTAATTAATGATACAAGGTTAAAATTGGCAGTCGTATATTTTTCTCGAGCCGTCTCTCCGTTAAATCCATGAATATTTTGTAATGCCAATTT
>SCLF01094578.1:0-19288 GCA_004367975.1 Mesochordaeus erythrocephalus
TTAACGTTCCGACTAAACGTTAACGTGACACTTTTTCTGACCTAAAGGGTGAACGTTAACGTTTAGGTTGGTGTATTTGAGATAACAGCCACCATATATAGGCTTGGAATCAAGACGCCAATGCTTTGATTTAGAACTCACAGAGATTGAGAATTGCAATTTCTCAATTCTGTGGTCTATCAATTTGTCCCTCCCCATTTTAGTTCCTATAAATAAGCTTTAATTGTATCCTACTTCAAATACTTGGGACGCCATTAACAAATTGGACAGACTGGAAATTTCGCCAACGAGTAGACAGTTTTTGCAACCTCGCCGTATTACCAATGCTGAAAATGGAGCTAATGATGGAGAAGATCACGATAAAAATGGATTTCATATTAGCCTCTCTCAGTTATGCTGCCGTCATTTATATTTGAAATAATATTAAGTCCTTTGCCATAAGGCTAATGGGATACAAGATACATGGATGCATAGTCGAGACAAAGTTAATTTAGTCTACTTTTGTGCATAAGGTGGCCCTAGGGTATCTGTAAGAATCACGTGAAAATCAAAATATTTGTCTCGACTTTACCAAAAAGGGATTAGGTCACTCAGTACCCCATTAACTTTATACAAAAGAATTGGAATATATGTTGTTTTCAAAAACGTCGGGGGTGAATATGCGATGAAACCATACAGTTTTCAATAGATTTTATTCAAAATGAAACTGCCTGCATAGTAAAGCAGCTTGCATTTACGGTAGTTTCTAGTCATTACCAGTGAATTATGACCATTTTCGTGAAAATTTCAGAATTGTATCTACTTTGGGTGCAATTTCTGCTCCGATTATGGTTGTAAAGATGATGTAATTGAGAAGTCATTTCCGGTCAAAATTTCGGGTCAATAAATTTCTACTCAACGTTTTCCTATTTAAGACACGGCTGTCTTAACTTGTAAAAAGCTAAAAATTTTAATGTGTCATTTCGTAAGGTACTTAAATTTTTTAAGAATAGTTTTCTACTAAAGGTCGTCTCGGGCAACAAGGGCATAAAATATTGCGACAAAATTAAAAGGTTCGAAGTAAAGTTCTAGAACATAAAAGGGAAGAAAACAAAAAACTAATGTTTATTCCTAATTCGGGTCTGGGAGGGAAAACTAACGGATAACATCTTAAAGTACTACGTGTTTTTCTTCTTCACTCACTAGTTTACTACAGTGATTAACGCCGTTCCATTTCCCGCCCTCTCTTACTACCTTCACACTAACAGGTTACTTTACCAACCAAACCCATTTTATTTACATTCAATTTTCTTTCAACTTTCATAACAATTCCACCCAGTTCCACCTTCGTTTCCACCTTCGATTCCACCTTCATTGCTTTCGATACGCTCCAATTTCTGTTGCTTGGTTGTTTTTCATATTACTCGCAAGCTTTCCAACCTATTGTTAAAATTAATCAGGTCGCTTGTTTGTATATCTAAAATATGCCGCGCTAAAAATTTAGTGGAGGGATATTTTTAATAATTCAAAATTTTTTATGTTTATTTCGCTGCTCAATATAATAAAAAATTTAAATATAAAATGGTAATTTAACTTATAAAAGGATCATCCTGGTGATAAAGTAATGACCACTTGGGCTCGCCACTCCCCGCCTTGCTCGACCCTCCTCGTGCATATTTTTATTATATTTACTTGGGTCGTAGATCCATTTATTTATTATTGCACAAAGTAAGCATTTTTTCAATGCTTACGGTACTAAAGAGGAGTCCAGACGTCGAAATACCCTATTCGTGCATTTTCATTCTATTTGGGTCACTAAGGCTACCTCAAGCCTTTAAATACGATTTAAATGTATTAACAATTATACATCTACAGACACAAAAACAACCCCAATCCTTCATCTCAGTTAGTTTTTCAGCTTTCCGTCCAGAAGTGATTGAACAGTTGTCCTCCAATTGGGTCCTTGATCACCCTCCCTGGCACTCTTCATGGCTACAACCAACCGGTATGATACGATGAGCACGATCATCCTTCATTGCCATGCTGCGATCTTAAAGGTATATAAATAATGACTAATTATTAATCATCTTTCAAGTCTAGGATGATAAAAATCAACAAGCTGGATAAAAACAACATTTTCATGCGTTTAAACTATTATTGTAATAAATTGTTTATGAAATTAAAACTGCTTGTTTGTGTCATGATTATCATCCCTTGCTAATTCTTTTCCAATTAGCGATCAATATGCAAAGGTAGTAATCTCAATAAAAACAGTATGAGTTACCGCAGTCTCGGTATTACCATTTGGCAAATATCTTCTAAAATGTCATACTACTGCAATGCATAATCCTATAGTCAGGAGAAGGTCACACGCAACTTACATATATTCATGTATTTACTATGTGTTTAAATTCATATACACTCATTAGCCGTGTATAAATCCAGTCACTTTCATACCATGGTACTGAAACCTTAACCATTTACAATACTTACTCAATATTGTAAAAACACGATCGTATATATCGAACAAGGTTACACGCATATACATATTAACATGTATTTCTATTTGATTCAAGTCATATACAATCATTAGACGGGCATAAATCCAATCATCTCACAACGATGTTATTGGGACATCTATTATTTGCAATACTTGTTCAATATTGTGAAAACAAGATGCGAGTTCAAACGCATTCTCGCTCATACAGGTAATGGCTATTTTCATCGCCCACATTATACTATAGTATATCGTCTCACCTCATCTGAAATTCATATTCTTTGCCAAGTTTATCCCCAAACCGGTGTTAGTACATTGTATTCGAAGTATTTTAATCATGTGCTGATTTATAGTATCTCACATACACAATATCTAACTTCATTTTCAAAATCTTTGTTCAAAAGCCAATTGTGCAAAGAAAGGTCATTATAAACTATCACTTTGTCTATTATGAAATGCATTAAATGTTACAGGGTAAATGAAGGCAGTAAATGAAGTGGGTGAAGAGGCACATATAATTACATTAATCATATGTGGGCAATGTCAAATTCTGGAAAATAAGCGAAAATTCCGTTTCCATCTCTGTTAAGGGCCCTGCTCGGCCCTCAGTTACTCGTCTTTCGATTTGTCGTCGTTTATGTTCACCAGCATATCGTCGTGGAGGGCTGACGCCGCGCATCATGTACCATGCCGTTAAAAACCCGCTTACTCGGAATAATGTTTCCAGGTTGAATACGTGCGTATTCCACTCAGCCGGCCCCCGGTTCGCCACCTCTCGAATATCCCACGTGCGAATCTCATCCAATCCAGGCCCATACGCACTGATCAGGCAGTTCACTATCGCTAAATAATGTTATATGGCATGGTTGTTATTAAAACTACGTCAACACATTATATATTATCACTTTAAATGATCAAATAAATGGTGTCCTTCCACCTCCTCCATAGGAGTCAGGGCGCGCATCTGTCTAACTGAATTGGTACGAACTCTGAACGTTCTTCTTCTGCCATTTTCCGCGCGGCCAACCATTACCTTATTCTAAACCATTTCACTTGAAAGTTGAGTTTACGATTCGAAACACAAAGCATTAAAAAATGTAAAAGTTTTAAATCTAAGCATTCAAAAAGGGTAACTAATATACAGGTGCCTCTGGCGCTACATCGAAGCTATATCAATCGCTTGTACGGTGGGGCCATGTGAAGTAATTACATACTCCCGAATTAATGACCTATACGAGTTAATGTCCATACCGTAATGGATTAGAACATACTCGTAATAGGAATTAACCCATGAATCTGTTGCTAAGATTTTGCCGAATTGTTCTTCCCGTAAGGCTGCAACGCAAGCTTCTTGTGGTATTCTGTCTTCAGCTATAAGGCACATCAAGGCTATAATAGATCAGTTATATTCTATCACGTAATTCCAATATACGTATATATATATTAAATCGAGGTCATCTAACGTTAAGCCATTACCTTCAAACATCATTATCTCACGGTAGGTCATACGTGAAATATTAAAAATATGATCGAAGGTTCATCGAATATGGCCACCGAAGCTCAGCCTGCCAAGACCATATCTGTAGTCCAATCGGCTCACAAATAATCGTTCCGTGTAAAATATTTCGGACTCGGGTACCCGTCTATTCAATACAAGCTTGACCAATCCCTGAATGTTATGTAACATGAGACAGATAATCCCTATATAAGGGATTAGTCTCTGAACATACCTTCACTAATTGTACAAGTCCTAGGCTATTACGGCCAAACGAGATACGGATAACAGGTTCAGTTTCTGACACCAAGGCATACGGTTTAAAAAACGCTTCTTAATCGTATAATTAAAGGTTGCAACTAAACTATTTCAATACTATATTTTTGACATTTTGACATACTAATGTAATGCGTATTTAGCATTCATAAATTTTCTAGTACGACAAATTAGTATAATAAAAGTTTTCAATTGTTTATCGATTTACTCAACAAATTAATTACAATGTGAAAACGCTAAATATACTTAATGAATATCGCATTAAATATTCAGTCAAACCTTATTGCTAATGGATCACAAAATTTAAAAATCCACACTGACATAAAGTGGTGGCCGTCTGTCTATGACCTTCAATATGCGACCTAAAACAACGGCAAAATGGTATCAAATCCGAGTTGAAGTCCGCGCATCCTCGCGTGGTTTCAATATTGGACGTGCAATGCGTATATGCGTAATTACGCCGGACCAGCTCTTGCATTAATGTGCTGCACTCCCCCGCTAATATAGCTGTTCCTATACGACTGTTATACACTGTCTTCCCAAAGCGGTACCACACGTCTAGAGATGTAAACTAAAATTGTAAGCCCTTTTAACGTAATTAATTATTGGGGTATAGAAATCTTCCTGTTGCGGGATTTTATGCGACATTGGCACTAATAATGCTAGTCTACAAGTTAAACCAAAGTATAACGAAGCAAGTATAATATCTTATATTTCTATACCACAATAATTAGGGCACGAATTTTAATACCTTCGTGCGTGCCAATCCAAACGGTTAGCCCTCCATAATAGCTAACCAGCGAGATTTGTACCTCTATGTAGACCCGCATGCTTTGAATTCTTACTAGAATTTCGTAATGCTCGGCATAGGGCACATTCATTTTCACCAATCAGGAGCATCGCCAAATAACACTGGTTTGGTCAAAGGGAATTCTTATTTGGTCTAAAAGCACCTGTAATTGCAAACTAGGCAAAGGAGTATCAAGCTTGAATTCCGGATTGCTCTCAATTGTTTTTTTCTGTCTTCGAATCGCCTTATCTATCTTCAAAAATAGTCCTTTAAAAATTTTTGTTTTTGGCTCAAGTTCAAAAATTTTGTTTTTACTCTGACGGTTTTCAGTCTGGCGCGCGTCTTTTAAACCCAAATACGTAGGTGTCGAATCTATACAAGACTGTGAGCATAATAATGTCCACCACCCGGAAGCAACCACGCAGAGGGGCACGGTTAAGACCGGCGATGAATTAAATAAATATATGAATTAAATAAATATTTAGATATCCGTGTTTAATTCTAAAAATAATGTTTTCCATTAATGCTGCCATCTTCAGGTTTTCTAAATTGAATATGAGTCTTGAGTTTAAGTCTTTAAACTATAATTTCCTATTATGCAATATCACATCAGGCTTTATTCTACGTACAAAATTACCAACAATGTATACATGGTAATATTATCACTAATTCTAGTACCTCCACATGATTTGCATTATACTGATATAAATCACAGAATTAAACAACTTTTTTAGCAACGAATGACTATAATCCAAAAAGAATGGATTCAGGCCTCAGCAGATGCTAAAACAAATCTGTGGAAAACGGGTACTAATTTCACTGACTCCATGCTGCGTTTACTAGAAAGCACGTTAAATGTCACTAACGACAATAATGTCCCACAGGACATGAAGACAATGCAGGAGGGCATTTCGGAAACATATCATTCTTTCACGGGTAACATGCTAACCACGAAAACGCATACGTTGGTTCAAGAAGAAATCACCAACAATCGCCCGATCACGCCTCAGGAAACTTCTCAAAATTTACCTGTTAAAGTTGTTAAACGGCGTCACTATTTGATCTCCGATTACAGTATGGATTCATCACTTACACCACCACTGTATCTAACAGAAGAGGAGCTTATTGAGCATGACGCCAACACAGAAGTCGATATCGCGGTGGAAAATCTCCCTAACCTAACGGCTTTACCGATCGCATTGCAATCAACATCCAAGGTGAATGAAAATTTGATGGATTCATCAGCCAATCAAGCCGAGTTCGATCAGAATAAAAATCATCCCGAAGACACACTGTTGCTTGATAAGAGTCAAATGATGGCTTTGATCGACCAAAGGATTGTCCAGATTCCAGAATCAGCTGAATTAAGCAAAAACCTACAGAATCCCAAAAATGTCCACGTACAACCCACCCTTGACCCTCATCTGGCGGTCAATACAGTCTCAAATCCTACTGATATTGACAAATGGAGTTAATACAGATTTAAAAAAATTGATAGGATTAACCAGAATGGCAACGATTGCCCTTAAAGATGATCAAAGAGTCGAGCAGCTCACTAATTTGGCTAAACTCCTAATTAAATCATCAAATGCGGGAACCCTATGGTCTCCGGAAACAATGAGACCGTTATTCCACGATCTATTTGATCACGAATACCGGTCAATGTTTAATAATTTGTGCATTATGGCTAAACGTGATAGGGGCACAAAATTCACTCATGCCGAGTTTGAGCCTTGGAGTGGTGAACCCAGCTCATCGGACCTGAGCTTCCATATATTTAAAAAGAGAAAAGACCAACCTGGTAGCTTAAATGATGTGGTGAAGAATTCCACCGCAGATGATGAACAATTGGTAATTCCTTCAGTTCCAAATCGTGAATTACCTATTCCAAAAAAGAAGGTCAAGCTTGCTTCTAAACCTGTTATTCCACCGGTCAGATCATTAACGTTTAAAAGAAACAAATAATAATTTGTATTAATGTGAGTATGTGCAAAATCAAAACTTTTGATTTACGACTAGTATTAATACTATTAGACATACTCCTAATGATATTATGATTATTATTAATTGCTACTTCATCACCCGTTATTCAATACATTAACCATCATTAACCATTGCTACAGAAATACTGTTTTCTAAGATGGACCGAATAAGCCCATACCAATTTCGGGTCATAACCTTTGATGTATAAGAAGGTTTCACTCGGTTCCGAATAAAGGCGATAGTACATCTGCCCTTCCACGCTATGGCGCTGATGAGCACAGGGGGTCAGCGCGGCGGGCCTCAATCGAGTTCCAATGAGCCTTTTGTGTTCTTTTCGTAACATTGATTCGTTGGGGGTTAAGTATCTTGAAGGTCCATCAGCAGCTTGTTCTTCAGTACCAACCCATTGGATCTAGAATAATTTCATAAATTCTTAAGCGAAATATATCCTATAATCAAACATATTATAAAAGGTAATTAAATGATGGATGTATTCAATATATCAAGGATCTTCGTCCAATATCACATGCATGTATATAGCATGTATATAGCAAGCGACAATAGACTGGTTATCACAATGAATTATTGAACGGGAATTGTCTAGACGTGAGCCATAACTACGTAATGTAATTAAAATGGCAAGAAGCTCTTTCAAATGAATCGGAAAAAGAGCTTCTTCATTAGAATACCGAAATATCCTTTCATCAAACAATTTATATTTTGGTGAATTTGGGGTTGCAATGAGCTACCCATTTGATATCCAGATGCCTCAGTATACAAATCTAAATCATGGAGCTTAACTATGTTGTGTTTGGCGTCAAGCCATCTTCTCGTTAAACTAAGGTTATAAAGGCGGCGCCAAATTCCCATTTCATCGATCAATTCATCGTAATCGACCTTGGATTTTTCTAAAAAAGTCAAATCATGCAGGGTACCATAAGCCACCACGGTATTCATTTCTCTCGTATATAAACCGAGGTTTTGAACAACAACTAGCCAAGACACAATCCTGCCTTGTACTCGTATTCAAAGTTTAATTGATAAATGCTAGGAGGCAAATTGAAATAAAATAAAGCACAGTTAAATCCCTTAATCTAACTTAATTCATCTATGCTTTCCAACGAATGCTCATGAAGGAGATAATTTATCATTGTATATTTAAAGTTAGTAATCATGTGTACTAGTAACTGATATTCCGTGTTAATGGCTGCAATAGAAATCAAGATATTTACGTATGAAGATTGAACCAAAGTCTCTTTCTCAAAAACTAACATTAAAGTTGTGATATATAAAGAAGCATGTATAGCATATCATCTAAATATTCTGTAGGCTATACGAGTGTATTACAACTAATTAAATACTATCCTCTAATCACTTGCAAGACCTTCACGCAAAAACATCTTTATCGTTTTTTACAAAGTTCCGTATCATTTCACATGTATCTTCATATTTTTGGGGCATGACTGAAATAGTTCCAATGGTGGTATTAAGTTGAAAGCCCAACAAGTCCATTTGATCGCACGGGATGAAAGAACTTTTTGATAAAGACAGAAAACCACCAAGCGCAGTTAATAAAGACACGAGGGCATAATTGCATGAATTGAATAATTAAGCGCTAACTGATGAGTACATTGATCCAATCAAGTTCTCTTTCAAGGGGGCGGTGCAATCTGAATTACGAATTAATACAGTTCATCTAGAAAATCCATGAATGTTATTCCATATTATTACTGTAACAGGGTGACGCTTTCATACTACTGGAATAAACCGTGGTTGAATCATTCTATTCCAAGTTTATTATAACTACTAAAGTTATTATGGGGTAATATCGTTATTAACAATTGAATGAAAGATGTGTTTTGTTTATTTCTGGTTTTGGAATAAAAAATCAATTATTGTCATAATTACATACCAATGCTAGTTTCATGAGGTCGCAACCGATGATCTATCTGTGAGGCAACTGCCCGGTTATCTAAATATAAAAAACCCCGATGTCCACATTGACTTAATATGTGCATTGCAACGCGATTGCACATCAGAAATTTGCTGGCGGATTGCGTCAAGCCAAAGGGCAAGCCCACGCATCTGATAATGTGATCGCCGAAGTGCATATACGAAAGCCCCTGACTCATTTCATCTAGCATAAGATGCATGTAACCTTAACTTAGCAATATTTCAAATTGGTCAAGATAAAAAGCTAACCGTAGTTATGCCGTAGCATACATTAAATGTTACCATAAACGCGGCTTCGTCGGCTCGAGAACCATTGATAGTAAACAATAAACGTTCATCTGGTTAATGCAACCTTTAGGATATATGATTGCAGAGCCATTCTTTACCATTTTAGATAATTCAGAGTAAATTTCAGGAAAATAATCGGATAAAGGTTATGTCTGGATTAGGTTCGACTTCTGCAATAGGTTTAACTAATTGTTTGAACTTGAACTCAGAGATAATCTTGTGCAATTGCATAGCCCTATTCCATTTATTTAGGTTTAGACCCTTAACTTTAGTCGCCACCAAAACCTCGGTTTTTGAAATTTTGGCATTTTTTACCCGTAGTGAGTTGGTGGCGATTTAAGTTGTAATGTGTTGGGAGGGTGGGAAGTATTACGAATCTAGGAGTTAATAAAATTATGAAGTTGCGTAGGTTCGTCAGAAACTATAGCGGTTTTATTAACATAGAGATTATCTTTTTAAATGTAAATTATTGAAATAGAATAATTTTGCTTAAGAGAAAGAATAAGTAATACTGGGAAACACAGTATTAGTGCGTTTTGGGTGTTTCGAGTAGGTTCAACGTCCTGTGGCCTCCGGTCAAGTTCTGGAACAAACATTCGCTCTTGGTTAACTCCTAAAGTTTATGTTCTAGAAACATTTACCAAGAACCAATATTTGTTCCATGTTTTAGTTCTTTGTTTAGGTTTAGACCCTTAACTTTAGTCGCCACCATTTTTTACCCTTTATTCGTTCTGGAGCGGCGATTTAAGTACTGTGTGTTCCAGTACTATTTGTTTTTCCTAAGGTTATGGAGAAAGTAGGAGTGTTTAATATGTGATTGGAGAAAGCCCTGGAGTTAACTGTTTCCGACGTTATATTTAGATTGATGATTTTTGGGTGAAGCGATGGAGAGTTTAAAATTTCAAAAGCTTGAAGATCAGACCAGATGCTTGGAGAACATGAACAGAATTTCAGGTCATGGAATCATAATGGCACCTAAATATAATAGTGCGTTTATTTGATTTGGTGCTTTTTGCGTTTCCATAATAATAGATATTTATTAATTTCCCATCCGTATATTATTTCGATCCTATCGAAGCTTTGGGGCCGACGATTCAACATATATGAGGGTATCAGGAAATTTTGAAACTTAGTGTGTAGAAGAGTTTTCTAGACACTAAGTTATGTTTTGACAATTAAAACATTGATCCTATTTAAGAGAGTTAATAATGACAAAAATTGGTATATTTTTTAGACACATTGTCAATAGCATTTTTAGTATGACTCTAAGCGGGTTTAATGATGAGCTTGGGGAGCCAAAAGAGTATGAGTCGGACAGTTATTGTTCATCAGAATTTCATTCCACTGTAGCGAGTAACGCTGACAACGACGAATTCTGCAGCCCGTCAATCTATTTATGGAGTTCTGATGACGAGACTCCACCCTTAGAATATTGCGCTCCGGAGTTAAAGCAAGATGATGAATGTTATATCACTGACTCACTTCAAGATATTGATTGGAACTTTATTGATGTATTTGGCTGTAAGCCAGAAATTCAAACAAACGTGAGCAAATGGCTTGAGGAGATACCTGATACCGATGCAGATAGTTGCCGTTCTGGATAAATTTGATTCTAATTGGAAGACAAGCTTTATATATCTATCCGTCAATAAATACGATTATATTACTTTCGATATTTATTATTGAAGCTATATTTTAAAATAATATGCTGGAGATACTATAGATGTATTACATGAAGGTTTATAATAATTTTATGACAGTAATTTTCACAGCAGGAAAGATATGATTTCATCCCGGTGCTTTACAGACATACTTGAGACTTTGACCGGACTCCATTTTTGCTGGTACCATGTGATTCAAGATATGTCTGTAACATCTGGTCATTGTTCCAGTGGCATAATTGGGTTAGTAATGATTTGTCCACCCCTAGGCCGATTCCCATGTTAAGTAGTGTTCGTCTACCACTGTGGGCATTGACTTTAAATCGTTTTGGCATGTTAATTGCCTTTGATGTAGCCTCCCATCCTTGGACAATTTGCTGTACTTTGATCATTTTAGATGAGTACAGATGCGGTCCATCCGGTTTTAACATTCTATCAGATTCAGCCCAATATTTTGATCTCATGTACAATGTTGCTGACCATGGGCACAAGAGTGGCTCAACTCTGCTTTCAAGCATTGTTAGGACTTTTTTGCCAGTACCGTTTTTATCACTCTTACCATACCGGAGTGGCCAATTGTTAATATTTCTTCCATCAGACATTTTTTTGACGTATGCATCTGCCGGCACTAATTGAAGAAGATCGCCCGCTCTGGCAGCTGTTACGAATGTAATTAGTAGTACCCAGCTTTTTAGGTCATTCAGGAATAGTTTCGTCTCGATTTGACTGATAAACGTGGCTTGGTGAGAAATCATTCGTTTAACCCACTTCAATGGTATCAAACTAGCCTGTTTGAGGGGTGGCAAATCGCCCGCCCTTGCTCTTTGCTTTATCCAGCGATTTAGGGCACATCTTATTTCATATTCATTGTTCTGAAAAAGCAATAAGTTTAACTGCCTGAAAATTAACTTGATATGTGTCAGTTTAACTTTGATCGCTTTACTTGTTAGGCGCTTTGGTCTTGGTTTTGCATCCCAATGAAACAAGTAATCAAATAAGTTTCCTGTGGTCCAATTGACCAGCTTTATTTTTGAAGATGTTTCAAATAAAGTAGGCCGACAGGTTAATTGAATCGGATACGAACTCTTCCCCATATGTTAACGCTGACATAGCTTTGGTATTACTGGGATTCATATAGTCTACAGAAAATTTGAAGTTAGTTGATGGCTTCTAGAAAGAAACCGTCTCATAATGCACCTGATAGCAAGGAGCTTAAATATTGTCAAGAGCTCCAATTCATTCAAGACTCATTGCCTGACAATAAAGATCGTAATGTTCGTGCAGTCAACTATTTGGGAGAGACTATATCATTATTACATTGGGTCAATCGAGCCCGAACGAAGTCCTTATTCCCTGGAAATACTTTTATAATCAGGAGCCTGCCATTACCAAAAAAGACTACAAACAATTCACTTGGAAGGAAGCGAATCGGTTGCTTTTTTATGAGTGCTTTTTCTTACTGACATTTCCCGGTAGTTATCGATGTATTGTTAACGATTTGGTTTTTCGACATCCTGAGGACTTTTACTGTGGATGCTGGCAGCAGAACAGTGACATGTGGCTACTTGCACTTAACTACCTCGAGTAAATATTATATTAAATAAAGTGATTACAGAAAATCCATGAATGTTCATATTCAACAGTCCATATATCATGCTATATTTGCATATTTGTAGATATTTCGAGCTTTAGATCGTTTAGCTCATGCTGGTTCACGGACATTTTGTTTACTTTGGCATTAGCTTTAAACAATGATTGTTAAATTAGCTTTAACATAATGAATTTTAGCTCCGATTCCATGCGATCTGAAGTATATGAATCTATTTGGAGCGGGGTGGACTTATGGTCACGTACCCGGTTAATTGAGCGTAATTCAGCCAAACAGTATGGCAAGGGTAGCTATATTTATACAGTTCCTATAAAGAACAAAGAGTACACTCTAAAACTTAGAGGTCTAAGACGAGACAAACGAGCTGAAAAATTAGAATCCGACATTGCTGTTTATAAGGCGACACCAGAGCATTTACGAACATCAATACATGAGCCGAATTTTGACGTAATTCGTTATGCTCCACGATTACGAAGGCAAGTGGGAGATCAAATGGTTATTCCCAACCCTTTGAATCTTCGGTTCCATTACCCTGCGGTTGTGAACGAGTTAACGAAGATGATTTCTAATGGATCTGCAGTTATAAGTGAGCTTTGTCAAACAGACATGAATGGTGTTCACTGTCTACTGTCAATGGTCCTTGAACCGTCAAAGCCCCGCCTATGGTAGTATTTTAACTTCTATAATTGACGCTTATCAAGCCATTAATCTTAAGTACTAACGGTAGCGCCCCACACTTGTTGCACCTGTGAAGAAACTCAGTTGTGTGCTTGATAACATCAGTAATGTGTTGGATGGCTTACTTCCTGGGGACTTGCTTACCAAGGTCGATGACCGTAATGGTAATTATTAACAGAAAATCCATGAATTGTCGGATTTAACGTAAAAGCATTAATCTTAAGTTTATTTTCAGGTTATATGCATTTAAAACTTGACCCTTTAAGTCAAGTGTTAAGTTTTATGCACTTTGGGAATCTTGCTATACGCTGCATAGGCATGCCTTTTGGTTTAACACAGTCAGCTAGCAAATTTTTAATGTGCAACAGGGTTGCCATGAATATTATTTCCAAACACGGGTATCGCGGGTGTTTATACCTCGATGATCGCGCTGTCGCCTCGCAGATTGATCACCAATTAACATTATACGAAACGATTCCAGGTGAGATAACATAAAGTTCGATGCAATTATTCATTACACTTTGGTTACGCCCGTTAGAACATTTGAATCGCTATTCGGTGTTTAGATTATATGTCTAGCGTGGCTTATATTGATAAAAACGAAATATCTCAAGTTTCTTCTACTGAAATAATTGATTCGTATTTTTTAGGCAATTTTGCTTTAGTTAGCCTTCTGACTGCACTAGACGGCTTTGTTTCATTGAAGAAAAGCTCATTCATCCCCTCCCAACAAATGGATTTTCTGGGGTTTAAAATAGATACGAAGAAGTGCACTATATCCGTTATGCCATCCAAGTACGAAGAAGTATGTTCATTAATCAATGAATTTATTATGAATGAAAAGGATAACTTCTGCGTAAAGACTCTTGAAAAACATTAGGGTAAGTTTTATGTTGGTAAGCTTAAAAGTTTAAGTCATTCAATTAACTTCATTTTCATGTATAAAGTTGCTTAACAAGTATGAGAAAGTATTTTTTAGTTGAAAGTTGTGTCATGGCTCATTGTAATGTTGAACTTCGGGTTGTATACTCGTGAAATGAATGCGGTCATTGGTTTCGCAAGTGTACGGGATGAATGTTATTTACTAAAGAGCGAAGTGGATTACGATGAGTTAATCGACGAACTGGGGTTATGGACGAGACTACATAACTTAAGCTTAACACGGCGTTGGCTTGATGCCAAACATAACATCCTAAAGATACACGATATAGACATATATACTGATGCGTCAGGCTGCCAGATAGGGAGCGCGGTACCAATCGAGAGTACTATCCCATACAAACTATTCGATGAGCGAATTTTCCGGTATACAAACGAAGAGGCGCTCTTCCCCATACACTTAAAGGAACTATTGGCGGTATTAATTACCCTTCGAAGTTATGGCACGCGCCTTGATAATAAACGGGCTATAATACATTGCGACAACAAGGCGGTGGTTGACAGTTGGGTTAATCACGGATGTCGTGATCTTAAGCTTTCCAAAGGAATCAACGAGATTCATGACCATTGCCACCATCATAATATTTTGTTACGCGTAATGTCATTGTTTTACACATTTATAAATGTAATAAATTTAGATTCAATGGGTGGGGACTAATGATCAGGCTGCTGACCATGCTTCACGTCTTTTAAGTCCTGATGAATCTAAGGGTCGACGTGAACATTCGTTATTGATAAAGGATATATTTGGCGTTACTGTTGATGGATTTGCCAGTCCTTGGAATAACATTTGCACCCGATTTATCAGCAGGTATTCATTCCCATCAGCAGGTATTCATTCCCTTTTATCTACCCACCGCACAAACTGATTGGTGCGTCTCTAAAGGTAACGAGAAAATGATGATAATCAATATCGGACTATTATAAGCTTTTGACTCACTAATTAGGTAGTTTAGTATATTCCCAGTCAATGCCGACAGTGCGTGTTTCTTCTACATAGCTTTGGGAGTGAAAGCTATTATCATGTACTAGCCAGTAAGATGTTCCAGTATCGGATACTGATTGGGACTCGCCTACGAGCTAGTTGTTTAACCCCCTGTGCACGAAGACAAAACAGCGTAAAAGCAGAGCCCTACTACAGATTTTATTCTGAACCAAGTTCCACTTATCTGTATTTGAAGGGGTTTTCATTACGTAAAGTTCAAAGGTATTCTATATACTTGCGGAAACAGTATTTATGCAGGTCGGTTGTACGAATGCTTATAAGACGATTCTGTATTCAGCTCCGCTGCCCTGAACTTGGTACAATTGAGTGTTTAACCAATTAAATAAGTGCAAATAATTAAATTGGAAATTATTTTTTGCAAAATAGACTCACTAAGTTTCTAGAACAATCTCAGTTGGACAATTGTTTTACAACGGAGTCCCTTAGAACGTAAGAGTCTGACAGGTAGACATTGTTACCATTCAAAATTTTTGCAGAATTTTTAATATGTATTAGTGAGCACAAATGTACTCGACGAACGAGTATACCTCAATGGTAGAATATGTGGACCCTTCTTCAATTCATGGAATCAGCAATTCAATCACGTGCAGCTTCGATAGGGTGTATCTGTTACACGACCGTGAGGTTAATCGCAAGGCTATCTTAAGAAATGTTTTTTGCTTTTATACTTATTAGTCTTATATTATTGCTTCTCGTAGAAGTTGTCCCCTTAACCTTATAGCATTTTAAAATTTCCCCTTAATTATATGTTAATTATATTACAAAAATGTTTCCCTTCGTTACTAAGTTAGCTGGAATGGAGATTATGGGTTTAAAGATCGTGGATTTTATGCAATCACAAATTTAACGGAGATGCATTTTTTGAAATGTAGCCTCAGGCTAAAAGGCGGGCTATCGATACAATTCCGCATTTTATTTAAACACCAATCCCAATTTAGTAAATAGGTCAGCTGATTTGTAACCAATAGTAGTTCGGTCAAGGTCACAGATGGAGGGTGTAATAACGTAATAACTCACCGTCCTTTCAACCTCCATTGGGAGCGCTGAGCCTTTTTTCATTGCCGGCCGCAATCTGGCGCCACGTCGTGGCTGTGTCCTTTTCGCTAACATATTCTTGTAATGGAACTGGACTTTTTTAAGGGTTTAGCCCACGCTCCTTAGCTCGTTTAAATAAGACCGTAATCTTCAAGGACGGTTAGTCTGCTACAGATTAGTAAAAAGTGACACTTTTTTGAAAAAATTATTTTCAAGTCAAAAATTATTTTTGAACCTCAAAAATAATTTGGAAAAGATTCTTCGACCGTGAGGACAATCGAGAGATCAAGCCTGCGAAGAGATTTGAAGCGGTAACAGACCGAAGAATTGGGGAGAAAATTGTTTGTACCAGAGGAAGAAAAATGTCAATTTGGGATGTTCGTCCACAAGACATTCATGACGAATACGATTTCATCCAGGGTCCCTCCGGAAATGTAAAACTTTATGAAGGCACTCATGAAGGTATGAGTTTTTAGTTATTACATTTTGGTTTACCAGTTAATATTAGGTTTGATACCTGGAATTTACCTACACGGTACCGGAAGCTCAATATTTAAAGATGCCTGTGATCATACGACACATTCAGCAAGTCATCGAGGTTCCTTACACCCTCGTGTCCTACTACAATGCCCCAGTTGTTTGGCTAGGTGACCTGGAAGGTAACAATGTTTTGGTTTTTGGTTTTTTATATGGATTTTTTGTCAGTAATGGTCATAATAGATAATTGCATTGTAACTAGTACTGACCATAATCATATTTTTTACGTCAACTACTTAAAGATCTTTGGTACAAGTTTAGAAAAACTGTGTACAGGAGCAGGATGCGGACGGCAGGCCTTGTAGGTGAATGTAGCACGCTCATCCATCAAATAGGAAGGCGAAATTCAGCCTACACTGCCTGTACAGACGTTGTTGGGAGCCTTCGTGGTTGTGAGACTTACCGGTCAGGGGAATTCCGGGACTGTTTTTGCTTTGTAAGCCATGTAGAGGGTCACGTACAAACTTATTGTACATTTTCACAGGCATAGTTTCTTAATGTAGTCCACTACGTAGCCTGAGGGGTCGAGCCCTGATCATCTCGCACATGATCCGGGGTCGAGCCCTCAGGTCACGCAGTGGATGATCATTAGAACCTTCATGAGACATTAAGCATTGAATTAATGAGTTTAATGCCCAGCATTCGGGATAAGCCGCGGTCCGGTCGGCCTTTTATACAAAGAGGATATATCTTAGCTGAAGAGGTCGACATACCTGATCAAGGTTTGTAAGACGATTTTTCGTGTCTTAAATGACTGTGGAATTTTAATAGATGACACGTTCCACAGATATGAATCCTTGCATTTATATGGGGCGGGTTACCCAGCCTTTATTCGGATCTCAATTGGAGAAAGTTCTTCTGCCCTGGTTGAGCTACTGAAGGTAACTTAGTTGGTTCATCCCTTTTATAGGGTGGAGGGGCTCATATTACAATAATATAAGAGAATGATCCAATTGGTTATTGGTGGACAAATTCCAGCTGAAGAGATCCTGTACATGGAGTTGAAGTTCTTCAGCAGGCCAAATTTTACACACAATTTGACGGCACTCGGTCATGGTCCGCACTTCGTTCGTCCAAACGAATATGAATTTGGCATTGGGAAGCTTAGATTCCACGAGGTGATGAAGTTGCAAGGTAAGCTTATTATTCGGCTTTAGTCTAAAATAATGTCATAGTTAATGTATTTCTCATGATTAAATACTAACTATGATACTAACGCTTTCGATTGGAATAACTTAATAGTTATAATGAACAATAATCAGTACATTATTCAGCCTTATTTTGCCTACTCGGTTAAGTACCCCGGAAACAACCCGAATTGCTGTATCTGTTGCGCGTGGAACAATTTGGAGAGGTGCTGGCTTCCGACTCGTGGGTTAACTCCTTCTATGATTATGTTCTTAAACATTATGGCATGAACATAGAACGGTATAGGGAGTTAATGCACGAGTCATTGAGAAAGTATGGCCTTGTAAGCCACTTTTGAATGCCCTTGCTGCTGTACATTTATGAAAGATAATAAACTAGCATTTGTATATAGTTTAATATTTGGTATAATGTCCTGAGAACTTTCTAATTTTGATTCTATTTTAGAATGTATAAACAGGAAAGAAGCATTAATGCAAAGGTTGAAGGGAAGGGCAAGGTTGAAGTCAAGGGCAAGGTTCCCCCCATTACAGGGTTTAGTGCCGCTCGAGGTATTAACCAATAGAATAGGATTTTTGTCATTAATATGAATTTTAGACGCCATGAAGAAGCTCGGGGCGGGGTTTTTTGCAGGATTGGAATCCCTTGGGGATTGGGATGTGAATGAATTAGTGCAACGGCCGACCCGGGAGGTAATTTCGGAGATCTACAGCGAGGACGTATTGTTGCGGATTGATGGGTTTCTATCCGGCTGGTATCTTATCACTGGACGACCGCGACCACCACGAGCAGGCAACATTGAAGCCCGTCGACGTCATACTATGGGTGGAGTAGATGCTTTATATGGACCTCCAACTCAGATGGAGAGTGATTTTTCCACTCTGTTCACAGACTTAGGTTTCCCCTCTTTCGAATAGTATTCCTTTTGTAAACTGTATAAAATAATTAGAACAATATTGCGTATACTTTTGCCCGCGAAAAATACATATAGTAAATACCGGTTACTTTTGTTCTTCAATATTTTATTGATGATCAATGTATGAAGAAAAAACCCGAAGGTCGGAACAAAGTATGTTTTTTTAATTGGCAGAGGAAGATAGGTTGGGTATACTTTTTGCTTGAGTCTGGTAGAGCCCATTGAACATTGATGGTGAAGTATAGTCCAGTTTACACTGAGATAGTTTATGTAAATGTGATATGGATTTTTTAACATCCATAAGTGAAGCTGCGTTTTTAGCTAGACACCAGTGTTTTGTAGTGTTTTGTAGTGTTTTACTAGGCTATAGTAATCAGTAACATCACAATAGGATATCATGAATTCAATAGTGAAGCAGACTCTCAAAAACAAAATAAACAAATAATTTCTGAATCAAGCAACTATCAGTGTATAAACCACGAAAAATAAATACGATTTTG